>JANHGB010070152.1:6754-17723 GCA_026283785.1 Coracopsis vasa
GAGCAGAAAGGTATGTTTGGCCTCTCCTCCCAGACAAAAGGAGCCAGGTCAAAAAGCTGCTGCTTGTCCTCTTCTCCAAAACCCAAAACTAAAGTTTCAGAAATACCAAAAAGATGAAAGATGCTTTTGGCAGCACTGAGCACACAACATTAGCGCAGGACACCAATCACACAGCAATTTTTGTGTGTGTGTTTATGCATAAAAAAATTCACAGAAAAAGGGGGAATATGCAACTGATGAACTGCAATGCTTTTCAGGATCTTTTGATGACTGTGACTGTAGAGCTGTGAAAAATGTTGCAAATACTGACGCTATATTATAATGTAGTGAAGAGAACCAATTGAGAAAAAGGAATCTCTTAGGTGACCAATCAATAGCCCCTGGGACTACCTTTTAATAAATGTTGAGGCTTATTTAAAGAGTATCTTTTTGAAAATCAGAGCTGCGAATTACTTTCCCACTCTGGTAGGTTGGTATCAAAACCAGAAATGGAATAAAGAAGCCATGACTCCTCTCTTTACCCAGAATTACTCAGATGGAGGAATCTGATTTGGATCTAGAACACAAGCAAACTTTGTTTTCATGACAGTGGTGAGGCACAGGGACAGGTTGCCCAGGGAAGTTGTGAATGCCCCGTCCTTGCCAGTGTTCAAGGCCAGGTTGGACAGAGCTTTCAGCAAACTGGTCTAATGGACGGTGTTCCTGCCTGTGGCAGGGGTGTTAGAACTAGATGAGCTTTAAGGTCCCTTCCAACTGAAACCATTCTATGATTGGTGGCTATGACGTGATGGCTCCTGTGTTTCTGTGGGAGATTTTCCATTTTCTCAGTCTAAGAGCAGCTATGGCTTGCCATCACACTTCCCAGCTATGAAAGTGGTCTGCTGTGCCTGATTTGCTACATGGAGCCAGGGCTCTGTTTCATGCAGAACAGCTTTTGGCAAAAAAGCCCACTAGGCTTTCCCAGAAATTGGCAAGGTAAATCACTAAAAATCTGTTGGGTAACCCTCCCCTCCCCCCTTCCCCTGATAATTCAACACATCACCTAATACCTACTTAAAATAGAGCCAATAAAAAAAAGTTATTAAAAATACTGCAAATAAAGAATCTTGGCTTGCATACAAAATCACATGCGTGAGGAAAATTTGTATGTAAAGTTGAAACTTTATCACAGACAGAACTTTATCGCATCACTTCATTGAATCCTTACGATGAGAAAAAGCCCCAGATGAGAAATATGGTTGATGCCTGAAGCTTGAGCTTGGTTAACAAGATAAAAATGGACACTCCTTTTCAGAGAACTTTCTACTACCATGTTCCTTCTGTATTAGCTAAAGAGCTCCTGCTTTGCCATTTTTTTGCAGGTACAATTACTGCAAGGCATCACAGTGACAGAGGCAAACATTACAGTATCCAGATTGTAGTGGAGGCATCACACATTAATTGAAGTTGTCTCTGAGTATTGTACCTCCTGGAAATCCATATGAATTATGTGAAACAAATGTCATGTTCTCCCTACAAGAAATAATTCTTAATAGCTGGATTGGGTTAGAGAAAAAATAATTGATGGAAGACTTTCATTAAAAAATATTATGTCAGACTTGAAATATTTTACTGCAACGTAATTCTTTGATTACATCATTGGAAACATTTCAAAATAACTTGGTTCTAACATACAGTATTTCATTTTGATCAAACTTGCATTCACCTGAAGTAATATATGTCATGAAGTATATATATATATATACTTTATTTCCATATGTATTTATTTTATTATAAAATTCTGTATTACAGTAAGGCCAGATTAATCCCCCATAATAGAATAATGAAATGCAAGTTTTGATTTATATGTATGGAAGCTAAATATCATAGTATCAGTTTTCCAGAAATAACATTTGCCCACCAGTTCTTATAGAATCATAGAATCATAGAATAGTTAAGGTTGGAAAAGATCTTAAGATCATCCAGTTCCAACCCCCCTGCCACGGGCAGGGATGCCTCACACTAAACCATGTCACACAAGGCTCTGTCCAGCCTGGCCTTGAACACTGCCAGGGATGGAGCATTTACAACTTCCTTGGGCAACCCATTCCAGTGCCTCACCACCCTTACAGTAAAGAACTTCTTCTTTAAATCTAACCTGAACTTCCCCTGTTTAAGTTTGAATCCATCACCCCTTGTCCTATCACTACAGTCCCCGATGAAGAGTCCCTCCCCACCTTCCCATTTTTAGGAAGGATGCAACAAAGGCTGTTTTTCCCAGAGGTAGCTCTCCTTGCACGATTCATGCTCTTCAGCAGCACCTCTTCTTCCTGCATTCTCAGTTTTCCACTGTGTGTTTCTGGTGGGATGATCTGTGCTGATCTGAGCTCAGCAGACTTTACGGGTCCCCTGGTTACAGCCTAGTAAGTGAGGCGAAGTTATTAAAGGCAGAAACCAAACCAAACCCATCGTGACATTTCTTCAGATAATATGAATTGCCCATTCAGCTGTTCACACACTGCAAAGTAGAACCCAGACCTCTTCTCAAGCTGAAATCCTTCTTGAAGCCAGGATCCCACTGAGGATTTAGGACTGGATTCTCATTTATTCTGAGGTCTCTTGAGCCAGCAAGCACAGGATGGAAATTGTTTCTACTCTCACTTTCACATGAGAATTAGGCCTTTAGAGTCAACTTGAGTTACCCTGTGCTGGCTGCATCAGTCACACACGACCACCTGCTGTTTTTGGGTTAAGCTTAACTGTATTTAGGTTTTTGGCAAGAGTGTCCCCTTTGCTGTGTGTTTTCATAGCCCTGGCCACTAGGTGCTACTGCAACACAAATACAGTTGATGGTGAGATGGAGACAGCCCTCAATCTCAGCATGGAAGGGTCTTTCTGCACCCCTGGTTCTTCTTGCCAGTGTGATGCCCATGCCCGAGCTGCTGTAGAGCTGGCATGATGAGCCTTGGACAGGCTCAGGTCTGATACAGAGGTGTAACACACTGTGATGAGGCTAAAACAACCTCTCC
This sequence comes from Coracopsis vasa, assembly GCA_026283785.1. Classification (NCBI taxonomy): domain Eukaryota; kingdom Metazoa; phylum Chordata; class Aves; order Psittaciformes; family Psittacidae; genus Coracopsis; species Coracopsis vasa. The sequence goes on from JANHGB010070152.1 coordinate 9,763, forward strand.
AGGAACTGAGCCCCAACCCATAAGAGAGAGGTACGGAGGATGGACTCCATGGTGTGCATCCACCTCAGGGGGAAATATGAGACAGGACTGCACAGGGGAATGATGCTTTTAATCAGTGGAGGACCTGTTACTGAAGGCAAGATGTGAAGTTCTGCTGTATTCCTCTCACATGGTTCATTTATAGATCTGGGTTGTAGAGTTTAGGACTCAAAAGAATGCTTGGATCTTCAGGCTGACATCCTCAATCCAGTAGATACTGGATTTCACTGATTAACCTGGTACGGAGACCAGCTGATTGTGTCTTAGTGAAAGGATCACCTCCAGAAAAGCATTTTCTCAACCCCAAGACATCAAACCCACCCATTTTCCATGGTTATTCATGCTCCATGTCTAACGCAGCTTGTGCCATCCCACTGCTTTGAATTCACCTGCCTTGGAATATGGAATTGGTTCTCCTAGAATAACCAGAAATCAAACAGAGAACAAAGATCTGCTCCGTATTTTTCCACTGCTGTTTCTTTCTGGTTTATATTTTGGGCTTTTTTCTTTCCCAGAAGAAAAGGAATTCTGAGTAAAATGGAATTTTAAATTAGCAACCAAACAAAACTTGTTCCCATTGAAAACCTCAAAATCTGGCGTTAGGAAAATCCTGTTTCTTAGGCTGCCTTCATTTGATATCTTATATCCTCAGCATGATGCTGTCTTTCATAAGACTTAATTTGTGTAATAGAAGCCAGCAATAAAGACAGCAAATGTTCCCTTTGCCCTGTTACTCGCTTTAGTTTATCTGGGCTGGCTTCAGCACCTCCGAGGAGGCAGCAGAGGGACAGTTTGTACAACTCTGCCTTGGAACAAACATGTTTAATGGACACAGACTTATTCTCATGGGCTCTTATTTGTCCTTCTGAGCAGTTTGCTTGCTGCAATATGGCCTAAGGACCCATAAGGTCTTATGAGTTCCTACCCCTGCTTGGTCCCTGGTGCTTCTCCGGTTCACACCATCACAGTCTGGGGGCTCTGTACACTGAGATCTTTGTGTGGCTTTTTTCATGGCGAATGGGCCATCTGCCAACAAGGCTAGGCCAGAGTGCTGTATATTTGGTAGGTCTGAATAATTCTGCTGCTGTCTTGTGTAAAATAAAGGAGAATGAGGAGATTTTTGTTGGTGTCCTCTAGTGCTCTGGTAGCTTTACTTTTAGCTTCCAGGAAAACCCAAATCTTTATCTATTGAGCTTGTTAATTTTGATTACTCTTGACACAGTCGACTGTTTTCTGCTGCTTTAATTACTCCCCTGCCTCGTATCCAGTTGGAGCAGGAATTCAGAGCTCATTCAGTTTATCATGCACATAATGCAACTTACTGAAAAGCATTTCACTGGAGAGCTTTGACGTTGTTCACTTGTGTTTAGTCTTTGTTTCACTGCTAAGCTTTGCTTTCCCTCTTGGTTAAATACAGAATACAGACTAGAGCAGAGCTTTGTGAAAAATCTTAGCATTTGTTACTAGTTCTCATCTGCTTGACTGTATTCTGTTGAACCCATGCAGAATGGGAGCAGCTTGCAGCAGCTTGCACCCTTCTCTAACAATACTCATTCCAGGGAGGATGCTATTACCAGTTAGGTGACCATAGCAGACTCACACAATGGGATCTCTCCTGTGACTTGAAAGCTAAGTCCCAAAATCAACTCACACCTTCTCCAAACCTGGTGTGCTGAATAGCGTGTGCTGAAGGTAGATAGTGCTGGGCCATGAGGGGACCTGTGCACAGCTTGCACTTAGTTGCTATTATTTGATCCATTTAAGGCAGAGGAGTTTTGTTGTCTTTCAAGGGCTTGCAGAGTTTCCAGGTCACTGGATGACCATTAGTGTTGGCAATCACTCAAGGAAAGAAGTAACTTTTTGGGCATAGATCTAAAGTTTCTGCTCAGTGGTGTATGTTCAAGTAAGAGTTTGCTAAGGAACAAACTCTCCATCCAACCAGTAAATACCTGAGATGATTTGTTTGCTTCTTTGTCAAAGGCTGAACCTCAAAACCCATCCCAACCTGAAGGCCTTTAAAACAGCTCCCAAAACCTGACATTTCCATACCAGTGGGGAAGAACTATTAAAAGACCTCGAAGAAACAAGTCCTTGGAAGCTTTTTTAATGGAGATTGAGGGAGAAGGAGTGAAGTTTGGCAATGCAAGATAAAGCAGTAATATTACACAATTGTAATGCTGTCTCTTACTAAAACCATGCTAAATGATTTGTAACACTGAAAGAAGAAATATGCACCATCAGCATTAATGAGCTTGAGAAAGAGAGTTTGGCCAACACCAAAAAATTCAGATTTGCGTTTGGATTGAGGCTGATTTGCCTTCAAATTTTGCATGTTTTCCTTGTACTCAAATTGTACTTCTTTTTGAAGCCACTAAAGCAGACCAGTTCATTCCTGCTTGGACACTTGCCTACAGCAAAATGCCCTATTTGTTGTCCAGTGTTACTTCTCAGCCGCAGTGTGATTCTGTTGTAAGTATCAGGATATGGTTTGACAAAGTGAGTGCCGTGTTGCTTTTGTTGCTTGAATGCTGCTTTGGGAGGAAACACTTTAGAAGAACCATTCAGTTGATGCACTTTCAGGCTTGGAAACTTGAAAACAAGCAAGACTTAAAATACTCTTTCAGTCTCTTTGTTATATTGTAGTAGCGTGGCTGGTGAGTATGTGTGTCACCATCTTTGAGACAGGATATGTGTCATGAACCTCACGGTGCCAAACCTTAGAAGATAGTTTTCTTCAACTCAAGTGATGGATCATGCTTTTAGAATGTGACTGGAGGGCTTCGTGTAGTGACAACATGACATTTTTCATGGTCATAAAACGGTTACAATAGATCTGAAGCGTTGTGAACCGCAAATAGTTAGGAGCAAATTTTATCTCCTGCTCAAAAGTTTCATGTAGATTGCTACATCTTTCCTTTAAACAATTGTTATTGTGCTTTTTGTGCAAACATTTGCTTACTAGCTGAGCCTGGAGGTTGCAAGTTCAGGGTTTTCCTTGGGAAGCAAAATGATCTTTGTTGCTGATTGACAGTTGACCCATTAGGTCCTCCAAATGGGTTTTTCCTTTGGGAATGTTGATCTTCAACAACTCCTTCTTTAGATGATCCTATTCTTTCCATCTCCTTGTCTTTACTCTGCCTCAGAGCACCCTTTTTGCTTCTGCAGTGGTCATGTACTCCTTCAAACTCTTGTTGTAGGCCAGATTAGCTCCTCACGTTGACTTCTTTCTTAGTACATGCTTGCAGCGTTGAGACCTTCTGTCATGAAGATGGCCGAGATGACGCCCTGTGGGGCTTACATGCACTGTTATTTTTACTTGCCTGGTTTGAGAACGGCCAAATGCTTCTCTTAGGTTGTTGGTAGCAACACAGACACACAGGGAGTCATGTGCGGGCAGTGCTGTGAGAGGCACAACCATTATGGGTACCCCACCAGAAGATGCCAAACCTGAGCAAATATGCTAACAGAAATTATATCTGTTGGCAGGCAGATGTGAGCATAGATCTCTTTAAAGCATACTTCTTGAGGGAAATGCTTACAAATATATTTAGCCACAGGCAACAAAGTAAATGTCTTACTGAAACAGTGGCCTTATATCTATAGAATTTATTAGCCCAGGAGCAGAATCTCCCAGCTACAACCCCACTGCTTCCAGAGGTAGCCTGGGTCCAGCAGCACCCAGGAGCACCTCTACATATGTGCAGTGTTGTGGCAAAGTTAATAAACCTTCCTTTAAAAGATTGGATGGGGCTTTGAGCAACCTGGTCTAGTGGAAGGTGTCCCTACCGTACAGCAGGTTGGAACTAGATGGCCTTTAATGTTCCTTCCAACCCAAACCATTCCATGATTCTATAATTCCTGGAACCACAAGAGCTGAGAACAGTTGCAGACTCAATTTGCTCTGTAATATACCGGAAATAATAGGTATCATTTGCATTTTTATATCGTCTGGATAATCCTTAATTCTCATTGTCTCAGATAATGGAGGGCTGAGTGTATCCTGAAAGTGTCTGAAGGACTATGCTGCAAACTGCCTTCTGCAACAGTAGGTACTTGTGTTTGGCCTTTGATACGTAGCAGTATGCCTAACAACATCAATGCATATGCACTGGTTTTACATCTGCCACTTTGAGGTAGATCAGGCTTGGCTTTTGGTCACAATGCTCTTTTGGTTTCCTTTCTTTTCTTCTCTGCATTGACATCTTGGGTTTTGTGAGCTGGTTTGTTGTATTTCTGGCAGTGAATACCTCTCTGGGCCAATACCTTTTAAGAGCAGGACACCTTAAAAGAGCCAAAGCTGGAGAAAGACTTGGAAGACTTACACAGTAGAGCACACAAGTGGAGCAATGGACAAGGACTGATCCAAAGGAATAGGAGCTGGCTTTCATCCTGAAGACCAGCCAGCTGTCTGCACTCACTGCCTCTGCTGCTGACTAATTCCAGTTTCAGGTTGGGAAGGCTGATGTCAGTTGGCCTGTCGGAGTTGTGCTCCTCTCCACCACCAAACACCTGAATGTTGACGTGATGGTAGGTGTTCTTAAGAGTCAACAAACTGTATAGGTTGCCTAGGAAGTTGCTTAGGTTCAATCTCTTTCCCTTCCTCAGATCCCTGAAATATGGAAGTATGTGGTGTTATAAACCTCATTCACCGTATCTCAATGTGCTTAGGCGGTCCTTTCTCCTCCTTAGGGCCAAACTGACAGATCAACAGGTACTTCTGCGGCATTGGGATGTTGTGGTTTCAAAGATAGCCTAGGACTGTGCTATTTCAGCCAGTGTTAAGAATGTGCCCAATTCATTTGCATTGTCTACCCAACTTTTGAGCTTAATCCTACTGCTGCCTACTCTACAGAGCTCCAACAAAGTACTTGCAGCCTCTTCTTTTTCTGGTGATGACCCAATTTGCTCCTGAACTAGGAATGAAGGACCCTGATTACTATGGTAAACACCAAACTACCCAGCCTTCTTGCAATGACAGCAGTCAGGTATGTCCCTTCCTTGCTTCATTGCCCAGTGTAGGAACATCCATTTACCAGAAAGGGTTAAGGATGTTCAGCATTTAGCATTAGGTACACATTGGCAGTGTTAAAATTCACACATCCTCCTGCTTCAGTGAGGACAGCTCTGAATTGACCTCATGGAAAACTCTCTGGAGTTTTTATATGATTTCACATGGGCTTGTCCCCATCCTGGACACAAAGGGCTGAAGTAGCTGTATTCCTTGTAGCCTTGTAGACGGCTCGTGCCTTTTATGAGTCCTCCACAGCTGAATGAATCTGGTACTTATGTAAGAGAAGGGATTATTTGTTCTACCCCCACGTTTCAGAGATTTGGATCATGCACTGCATAACTTTGTCCATATCTTGTTCTCCATCCAAAGCTGCTTTCCAAGCATTCTGTATAGCTCAACATTACTCATCTGGGAGAAGCAAAGAAACCTGAGTAAGACTTTTACAGGGCAGGACAGAGTGATGAAAAACTATAATGTGACAACGTTATATCGGCTCAATTTGAAAGGATTCAAAGGTCCTTCTCTCCTTAGGAACCCACAGAGAGCTTGGACAGGTCACCACCACCTCATGGCACACTAGCTGTGCACCCAGGAGGCCTCTGGATGTTGCTAGTTGAATATATAGTCATGTCTCTGAACCCCAAAGTGACAAGCTGTCCATGCAACATGGCAAGAGCAGAAAGCCCGTTGGTTTGTCCTGTGCATGGGGTTTATCTAAAAGCTCCTTGACATCCATTGACCTGTGCCTATACATCAGGGCAATAGTGCAAGATGCAGTTTGTGCATGGATCCAGAAAACTGTTTTAAAACTTCTCTGCTAATTTAAGGTCAAATTCTGTAATCTTCTCAACCACTTGCATTGTACAAACCCATGCACTGAGAAAAGTGAACAAGTTAGAAGACTTTGTCTTTGTGTAGGAGCAGAAAGAAACCTGAATGCAATTTAGGAGCTGAATGTTCTTATCCTGCGTGTAGCCAAATAAGCAGGAAGCATCTTCTTCTGTGTGTTTTACTGTTAGAAGAGAGTTTCCCAATCCCAGTAACTTTATCTTCCAAGTTGCAAATATTCCAGTTTTTACTCAATCAAGAGTTGAGTAAATCTCAACCATGCAGCATCTTCAGTGGGAAATGTGAACATCACATTTCTGCTCTTCCTCTGCAGTTGTGACTCCATATAAATGATACCAATACTGTGAAATTGCTCTCCCTTCTCTCTCCTGCTTTCACCCACCTTGACACATGCAACGTTTGCTCTGCACACACATAGCCAGCTGGTTGGAACTCCAATAGCAGGCAGTGGGATAACAAGGCAAACCCTCCAAAATCAAAGCTGCTTGGGCATCATGCAACTGAAATGAGCAATTACCTTCAGCCTGTGTGCGAAAGCTCAGGCTGTAGTGGGGGTAGGGTGAGTAGCCCTTTATTTATTGACACAAGTAATGAGTCTTCATTTTCCCTCTGGTAGGGAAGGCAGCGATTGCAGCAGCATTTCTCCTCCTTGTTATAAGAAGTGAAAATGCAAATGTGATGGGGAAACAAATGAATTGTGAGGGTCTTAATTACAATCACTGGGAGAGGTATTGCCTTACAGTGCAAAGCAGCAGACGAATATGACCTTTCTGTGAACTTCTCAACCCTACTAGAAGCATAAATTTGACATCTCCTAGTGGAAAAGCCTTCTGGCACTGACCTGGTGGCTACAATCAGGATTTTGTCTGCAGGTATCAATGCACAAGATCTCTGCCTCGTGGAGCTCCGGCTCCCCGGAGGCTTCTTATGTTTTGCCTTCGTTTGCTATAGTCCGTATCAGAGGGTTTCTGTGGCCTGGCTCGGCTCTGGCTGCTCCTTCTCCTCCCAGCCTGGAGCATTTTCTTGATACATAGGGAAAATCTCTCACAAGGAGGTGATGAGAAAGACCACGGGACCTGGAGCAGAAAGGAAAGCTGTGTGCTGCAGAAACGCTTGCTGAAGATATATAACTTTTGTCTGCTACCAACTGTCACAAACAGTTAAGGCAAGCAATTTATAGCTGTGAAGCTCACGCTTACCCTGCTAGATTTCCATCTCTGACTCCTGCCTGGCATGTAGCACTGATTCCTCCTGATCTTTAACTCAGGGCAGAGCAAAATGGACATTACGAAAGAGAGAAACTCGCCTTCTTTAAGGAAGGGTTTGGGGTTTTTTGGCTCCTTCATCATTAAGCAAACCCTTTTGCTGAGTGACAGCTGTTTCTGCTCAGAAACGGGACACACAGTTTGGCTTTGTTTTAATCCTGGGATGTTTATCACAGGCCATTGAAGCATACACCCTTCATTTTCCCCTTCTCTATCTCTCTAAAGCTTTGGGGTTGAGAAGGAGGAGGAAGAGGAAGGGTTTTCAAAGGGATCTTTTACTGCTAAAAGTTCAGCATTGCTCTCATATGTGATTTTCCTGGTTGGCAGCTTTATGGCTAAAACCTCTGTTTTAAAACTGGTGCCCACTGGTGATATCATGAACATGCCACATGGTGTCTGATGGCCTTCAGTGACAGCAGATTTATAGCATTTTCCCTCATAAAAATCCTCTCTGTTGCCAAAAGAGGTCCAGCTGGAGTTATGAAATCACCAAACAGAGACCTTGCTACAGTGAGGAAGTTTGGCCTTTTCAGTTCCCTTGATCTGTTGCATGCAGTGCACATCATAACCTTGCACACTGAAAATCACGCAGCATCCATGTGGTACCCATGGAAAGGCTCCTTTATTCCTGTAGAGAAGTGGGATATGACAGCGCTTGTGATCCTTGAGTGCTGCTTAGCAATTAACAGGAAGTTCATCTTATTCACTTATTATCAAGTTTTAAACAGGGGAAGTTTAGATTGGATATAAGGAAGAAGTTCTTTACTGTAAGAGTGGTGAGGCACTGGAATGGGTTG
>JANHGB010070155.1:0-17470 GCA_026283785.1 Coracopsis vasa
GGGCTGTTCAGCCTGGAGAAGAGAAGGCTGCGTGGAGACCTCATAGCAGCCTTCCAGTATCTGAAGGGAGCCTATAAAGATGCTGGGGAGGGACTTTTCCTTAGGGACTGTAGTGATAGGACAAGGGGTAATGGGTTAAAACTTAAACAAGGGAAGTTTAGATTAGATATAAGGAAGAAATTCTTTACTGTAAGGGTGGTGAGGCACTGGAATGGGTTGCCCAAGGAAGTTTTGAATGCTCCATCCCTGGTGGTGTTCAAGGCTAGGTTGGACAGAACCTTGGGTGACATGGTTTAGTGTGAAGTGTCCCTGCCCGTGGCAGGGGGGTTGGAACTTGATGACCTTATGGTCCTTTCCAGCCCTAACTATTCTGTGATTCTATGATTCACAATCCGTAAGAGAAATTTCAGGTTACTTAATATTTCTAAGATCTTTTTTTGCCCTGTGCTATTAGTGAGGGTGCTCGCATGGCTCCTCTGAAAAAAGTGTTTGAAGAGACTGGATAGTTTACCATCTATGAAGTTGTAGGTTTTGGTTCTTAAGGATCTCTTATACCTCTTTCTTCTCTCCTCACTTCATTCTAATCACCACCAGTTTCTACCAGTGCATTAAGAAACAGGGAGACAGACAGACACACTGGAAAGATGCATTAGGAAAAATGTGAAAAGGATACACACACACACACACACATATATATATGTGTGTATATATATATATATACTAGGAGGATTCCTTTGTAGTAATGCCTCTCCTTCATCTGTAAAAAGTGTATTTTTTGGGATGTATCCATACAAAGCAGGAGGAATGTGAATTTTTGCATTTGCTCTTAGGAGCAAGTAACAGAGCAGCAAGCAACTTGCATTTTATTTACTGACCTAGTGTGAAGCTTTGCAAAGGAAGCTTTTGCAGAGTGGAGAAAACAGTGCAGGTTTTTTAAAAAATGCCCATTTCTTTGTTCTGCTGCCCTGTTTACTCCCCTCCATGCAATTCTCCTCAGCCACAGTGACCACCCCTTCTCCCCTTTTTTCCTTGCATTTCTTCAGAAATATTTTTCTAGCACAAATGGTGGAGGCAGAATAGTTAGGGTAATAACCCATATGGCTATAATAAATCCAGTTTATTATATACAGCATATAAGGAAAAGAACTTTATTTGAGCACAGAAGAGAGCTTAATGGTCTTGTTTCATTTATTGATTGCTTAGAATCAGGATCAATTACTCTGATACAGGAAGTGATTAAAATGGAGAGCAAGTTTTTAAGGAGTTGTTTCAATTGACAGCTCCCTGAAAGAAAGGGCCTTTGAGTATGATCTCATTTATTTCATTCTTCAAGGAGTTCCTGACATTTTCTTCTCCCCAGATGACTCTCTGCATATTTCCTAAATAGCACTAGCATAGTTAGTATTGTGTTTTTTGGTTATAGATGGTAACAGCTTTGAATCTTGGAAGTGGTGTACGATTAGTTTGTATGTGTATGATGTTTAATTGCTGAACTGTGAAGTGTAACTTTTTTGCAGGTTTATAAATAACTGAATTTGCAAGAAGCTATTAAGATGCATTGTATAGAATGGATAACTGGGAATTATTTTCTTTCATATTGAAGCTTTGTAGCTTAGACAGCTCTGTATTTGGATTTTGTGAGCAGTGCTTGATTAGAGGCAGTAGGGAGAGCTGGTTTTTGTGTTGGTATTGAGACATCCAGTGTCCTGCCAGCCTTGCAGCTGAACTGGCTGACAGCTCCTAGGATGCAGATGTCTTTAAAAAGACCCAAAAACCTTTCCAAGCCTTTGAATCTTGAATGCAAATATAGAAAAGGAAGTCGTCATTCTTCTCTTCGCTAATGCTTTTCTCTTTCTAACCTAGGTCACCCAGTTCAGTTCTACAGCATGAACAGGCCTGCATCTCGACACACCCCCCCAACAATAGGGGGATCTTTGCCATATCGGCGTCCTCCTTCGATCACATCACAGACAAGCCTTCAGAACCAGATGAACGGGGGGCCATTTTATAACCAGAATCCAAGTAAGAAAGTTTTTCTGCTCTGTTGAATTCAACACAGAGGTGAATGGAGAGGCCTTCAGGTCTCTGAAATCTTATGTTCTGTTGCCACTGCGGATCTTGCAGTTAGTCTCAGGTGATTTCCAGTACATTGCAGGTAGCCATGCCAAAGCTGCAGTCAAAGTACAGAGGGTTCAGCTTCCATTATGCCAAGCAGTTTAGAGCAAACTCTATTGTTGCCAAATAAATTATTTTTGATCTCACAGTCGCTATCAGAGAAGCTTAGATCCTTTACTACACCATGTGTCATGTATCTGCTTTGTTGGATGGATGAGTATTTGACATTGCACCAGAACGCTGATTCTTCATTAATCAGTCTTTATCTTGTATGCTTTTTCCTTCTGATTAATGGTCAGTTCAAGAAATTGCATTTGTTATACAAGGGTAAGCATTAGACACCTTTTAGTCATCATGGTGTTTGGTATAGGATACAAAGGAGCTGTGTTATCTGCTAAGTCCACAGGTGATGTTATTTTAATAGACAACCTGTCTTAAAAAGCAGGATGAGATATTAACAAGGAATGGCATGTCTGTGTGGCAGGCATATAACACAGTAGCTTTTTATCTAAGCAGTCCTTTTCCTGTGCTTCTGAAGTGACATGGAGGTTTCAATACCAGAGTAAGGGAGACTTTTTTTTTTTTCTTTTTTAACAAAGCTGTGGAAGGATGCAGGGAACATACTGAAGTTTCCTTGTTAAGAAATAGCCCATTACCAGCAAGATTGTATGTTGACTTGGAAGTACCACAGTGCATTTATGTTTTGTGGTGGTGGCTTTTAGTGGTTTGTTTTGGTTTTGTGTGTGTGTGTTTGGTTGGGTTTTTGTTTGTTTGGGTTTGTTGTTGGTTGGTTCGTTTGATTTTTGGGTCCGTTCCACCCCCCCCCACCCCCTTTTTGTTTAGGTTTGTTTTTTTAATTGAGCACTGAATTTAGTATTAGGTGAAATGCTCCAATCTGCATTTAAAAGATTTGATCAGGTTCGAATGTTACTGCTTGCAAATTATCCTGCCATGTTTGTGCATAACATGAGAAGGAAATGGATGATCCTGTTGGGGACAGAGGGATGGAGGAGGGTGTATAAGTAAATCGCAGCCCGGTTGCCTGAAGTACATGGTGGTATTAATCACATTATGTGCATATTGAAGGCAGTAGGGGAACAGGCAAGAAGGAATGGGTAATAGCAATAAAAGAAACTTTCAGGATTACCTTAGCAATAAAGAGGACTTTTAGTATATCCAGAGAGTTTCTAACAACTGCTGTGCATTTCTACTTTAGCAAAGGGATAGTTCTCGTCAAGCCACCATTGCATTGTTAATAGGTAATCACAGAAGATGCCAAATAGACTTTAAATAAGTTACATAACCACAGTGCAGTCTGCATACTGAATTGTGACTAAGAAGATAATGATTATCGTGATTAGTCACTTGAGCAGTAAATCACAAACATAATACTTAAATTATGCTGGCATACTTGATACAACAAATAAGCAGTTGTAGTAACAGACTTTTTATATATCTATTTCTAGCAGAATACAAAATTTATTAGCTTTGCAGTTATAATTGTTAATAAATCCAAGTTTTTTTGGCCTGTACCTTGAAAGGAGAGGATGCTTGAGTATGTGTAGTTGATGAGACCCTAAGAACAGAAGGACTGTTTTGTCTGTAAAAAGCAGGGTTAGTAGTTACAGGACAGGGGCCACAATTGCTTCTCAGCATTCCTGAGGAGAGGAAGAATATACAAACTTAAGAGATTAAAAAGAGACCTTACAGCAGACCAAGGAGTGTGCCAGCTGTGGCTTGTGCTTTGCAGGCTGTTTTTTCCACTTCCATTTTTTAGTATGTTTTTAGTATGTTGGCATAGCCATTTTTGTTTATTCGCTTCACAGGAAGATGAAGGATCCTTGCTTTGTCTTGCTCTTTTGAATGCCAGTTCTAAGATAACATAATTTCCCTACTTCATAGTGAGGCCTTTTTAATAACTGAAAAGAAAATACTAAGAAATACAAGCCCTGAATGGTCTCAGCATATGTCTGCCCAAAGGTGCTCTTGCCAGCCATGCCACCTAAAAAGTGTTTTAACTTTGCAACCTTAGTACCAGTGTCTAAGTAGTGCCGGAGTTCAGCACAGGCTAAAAATCCTGTGGGAGAAACTGGGCAAGTACTGAGATGGTGATTTGCAGTATATGCTATTTGTGTAGCTGATTTCTTATCAGTCTGAAGCAGTCTAGTAGAAGGTGCTCTTGGGTATTTCTGAATTAATGTACAGCAACTGTGTTGATAAACTCTTAATCTAACAATGGTCTACGTAGAAAGAAACTGGGAGGGAGCATTTAAGCTGGTGTTCATATTGTCTTTTGAGACAGCAGAGGTACAGTAAAGTTCTTTTGATGCACTTTATAAACAAAGTCATTGTTAATAAAATATTTATTGTACTGGCTCCTACATGTCAAAATTAGATTAGAGTCACTATATATCATATAGAGACAATATAATATGATAGTCCTTGCACTATGCATAGATGGAAGCACAAACCAAATGAATGAACAAGGAATGATGTCAGCTAGTGTTAGCATCACCATTTTGATTAAACTATGTAACCCAAACTAAACTAAGGGATTTTTTTTTTTTTCGTATTTGTTTGCAATGCTTGTCTAGAGTGATTTATTTTCTATGTGGAAAGCCTCTTTATTTCTTTCGAAGAAATAGCACATGAACGAAGTACGCTGCGAGGACACAGGAAATACTAGTCTCGTATGATAGATAGGAATTGTGTGAATCCATATGATGATGAATAGAGGAAACATCTTGAAACTAAGCATTTTTATAGCATATATAATAAAAAAGGCAGGGACTTCAGAGCTGCACAAAAATGCTGAAATCATGAATATTACTGCATTTCAGTAGGACTTCAAGTTCCCTTTTCCTTCATTGAAAAAATGCAAGACCGATTTTTTTCCTAGCTACCGTGGTTACACTTGAAAGAATAAATACCCTCAGAGGTCATGTCATTAAATTCAGAGAAGCTGTAATTAGAAATCTGTTTCAGTTTTTCTCAAGAAATATCAATTAAATGGTGAGATAATGGAGCTTGCTTTACATGGAGGTACAGGGGTATTTTACAACAAAAATGGTGGTTGCTCTGTTGGGTTTTATTTTTGTTTGGGATGTGTAGTTGTGAAAGAAATGTGAATGTGAGTGACAGAAGAAATTCAAAGCACTTCAGATAATAGTTCTACTGAAATACAATAAGCCAACAGAAGAAATTTTGAGACATTAATTTTAAATGCCCTGGAGTTCCTCTCATTTGCTGTGATGACATGAATTAATTTTGAAAAATACTACATCATACCTGGCAGTTTTCTTACTGGCTGTGGGATTGGTCTGAAATTTAGTTTTCTGCAGGCTAAAGAAATGTACTGGTACGTGAAGTGTAGACCTTTTTCTTCTCGGTCTTATGGAGGTGACTAAATGCTTTTGTATGCCACTACTAACAAATTGTATAGTTGTGCTTCTCCTGAGGTGTGCCTTCTAAACAGTAATCTTGTAACTTGCTTAAAGAACATTACTCTGTTACTTTAGCAAAGCGATACTAAAACTACTTAAAACTAGGTAACTACTTTTTTACCTGAACTAGAGTACTGAAACTTTCATTCCTGACTTAAACCACAGTACAGTGTTGTAACATTGCAACTGGCTGAATGTATCTTCTTTAAATGTGAATTCACGTGTATTGTACCAGGGCCATTCAGAGTTCAGTGCAGTGGGCTGTTTTGCCTAAATTAACTGCTGCGTTTGATTGGTTTTTTGGCCTACATTTTGGTGTAAAGTTGTTATATTAATTTTCATTACTACGGATTGGTGAATGCTGCTACAGAAGTCATCTCTATAAATATCAATTTGATCTGAAAGGTGGAGGGTTACAGGGAAAGAATTCTCTTGATAGATTTGTTACTTAGGTCTGTTCATGAAGTGCTGTGTTACTGTAGCAATAAACTTCAACTTAAGACAATGCTTCAGCATAGATTCTTAATCTTACGGGAAAGAGCTGGTTGGAAATTTTAAAAAACAAGAGACATCTCCTCAAAGTAAGGTTTAGGGATACCCTTAAGCCACATGAGCCATTTTGCTTTGAATGTCAGCCTTTATATGTGAGCTTCCTGGCAGACTGCTACACTGTCTGAGTGGTGGTGAAGATGTCTGCTTTCCTGTTTGCTGCTTTGTTGTGTTTCTAACTGAATGCTTCTCTCTTTTTAATTTCTGTGGCAGCATCCCTTGCTCCTCCTCCCCCCTCCATCCTACAGGTAACTCCACAGTTACCACTAATGGGATTTGTGGCCAGAGTTCAAGAAAACAGTAAGTTTGCTGCTTCCTTGTGCTATGATTTATTACTGGATGTGACTTTTGTTTTGAGTGGATGAAGGATTTGTCTGTATATAGCCAGAATTCTGCCTGCTCTACTGCCTCTGCAAGTTCGTCTAAAATTTGAAGGGAGGGAAAAGGAAATAATTTTCTTGGAGAAACCTGATCCTTCCTTTTCTGAATTGTATTCTCTCTAATGTATTTCCACAAGATCTACCTATTGGTCCCAGTGCAACTACTTGGGATAGAGAGTATTTCTTCAACCTGCTACCATGGTTCTAGAGACATTTTCATGGTTATACTACTGTTTATTTTCAGTTTCAGATACTCCTCCCCCGCCACCGCCTGTGGATGAGCCAGTGTTTGATGAATCTCCACCTCCACCACCACCTCCAGAGGATTATGAGGAGGAGGAAGCAGCAGTGGTAGAGTACAGTGATCCATATGCTGAGGAGGACCCTCCTTGGGCACCAAGGACCTACTTAGAAAAGGGTATGTTTAGAGCTAGTAGAGATGATAGTGTCATGTTTGCAACAATAATTTTGCATAAGCTCCTGCCATCCTGCTTTGGACATCGAGTCTGCCTAAACACCTTCGTAGCCAGTGTTTAGTATTGTGGTAAAGGTGCTCCTCCAAACAGTAATTTAAAGAACAGAAGTTAAGCTACTCTGCTAAGTCTTGACTGACTCTTTCACCCCTTTCTCCACAAAAGAAAGATACTGATTAGCTGGCTAATTACGTATTTTTTAAATGCTCTCTCATCTATTTAAGACTCACCTTTCAGAAATCTGCTTAATCCTGATAATCAAATTCATATGAGGTCAAAAATGAATGAATCAATGTTGCGATTGCACTTGGAACTATGAGTATATGTGTGTATCTGGAGAGTTGCTGCAGTGTGTGTTTACGGCTCTGTAAGATGCAATGCTACATCAGTGTGGGTCTGTGCTAAGCTAAAAAGTGCTGGGTCTGCATAGGACTGAGGTATTGCTGCATGGCTGCATCTAGTTGTCTTCCAGTTCTGAAGCAGGTGTGTGGGAACATGCTGGAGTAAAACTCAGGGAAAATAAACTGAGTAGGTAAATGGCTTAGGGGTGCTTGAATATGAAAAAAATTACGGCCTGGTGTTATCCTGTGAAACAGGATCATGTACTTCTTATTAAAGGGTGATAGAAAATCTGATATTGCAAAGCAACTAGGCATCTCAGCAGAGTGACTGTTAAAAACATTCAGTTTGCATAAGGGAAAGAAATTCAAGAATGCCAGTGCAGGACTTGAGGGGAGAGAAGGGAAAAAGAGATGGAAGAGATGCTTTCTGCCAACTCCAGCCCAAAGGAAATATTACTGTTCCTGAGGGAGATGGAGGAATATGTGGAAGGTTTTTTGTTATTCTCCCACCCTCTGTTTAGTTGGTGTGTTTAGTGCAGGGAGTACCCAAGCTTGGCTGAGACCAAGCTGAGACCATTTGTGAGACACTTTATCTATTGATCTCTCCACACCCCTGATATAGCAAGTGTCGCTATCTTTGTTATGTTTCTGTTATTCCTGCTACCTGGCCCTTAGCAAATCTTCAGTGGCGTTTCAGCTAGGAGCGAAACAGAAAAAAGAAGACCCTGATGTGCATTGCTTGTTTATAGCAAATAATGCAAAGGATGTTTGTGTCAGTGTGTGTGTTTGTATGTGTGTTTGTGGGGAAGAGAAGCCACGAAATCATGTGGCATGTGGCCTGGAAAACAAGTTTCTGTTTGAAGAAATAATGACATGGGATAGCAAAACTATAATGGGAGTCTTTAAGGATAATCTGGAGAAAGTCAGGCTTTTAGTCAAAACAGATTTCTGCAGAAAAGCATAAGTATAGGAAACCAGACATTCTCTCATATTTTGCCCATGCAAAAATGTAATTTTGATCAGTATTTTGAAAACTAGATGAATGAAATATCTACAAGGTTGCTGTGTTCTGAGAAATACTCATAAAACTAATAAAAACTCCTTTATACATTGTAAAATGTTTACAGTATATGAAGAAGTTAAATAATAGCTTTACAGTACCAGAAAAAATGAGATACTGACATAAGCATAGATTCTGTTCTAGTTACATTAATAGCTTTTCTTCTGTTCAGCCCATGCCTTGAGATTCGACTGCTTTGCTGGAGATGGGAGAGCAGTGCTTGGCTGTGATTTTTCCTTTTTTTTTTTTTTTTTTTTTTGGGTAGCAGGTAAGCTTGAAAGCTATTGCAAAGCCCCATGCTAAAAGAGGACTTTCATACTCAAAGAATGTCTATACTTATCCTCCTGTGGACTAATAATGCATTGTCTTCTGCAAATTAATTATTTCTATGGCAACTCCTGAAGTTCCAGTAAACAGTATTCTGTGCCACATGATTCAAAGTGGACAAAACTGGTGGAAATGCCTGGTCAGACACTATTACCCCCAGTAAGCAGAGTAGCAATTCCTAGGATTTGTGCTTGTTCTTTTGGTATGGCTGCTCACTTAAATAAGTTCCTATGAAAGCATTTCTAATGGGATTAGTGCAGATAACCTTCGCAGAAGTGAGAATGTAGAAGCTGGGACACCAAGGAGGTGTCAAATCCAGGGGGTTGCTATACGTCAAGATGGGATTCAGTGTGATCCTGTTCTGTAAATGGGTCATGCGTTGTGGGAGGTATATTTAACATTAAGACATGCTCTAACCTACAGTTAAGGAAAAAGTGAATAGCAGATCTATTTTGAACAGATGGAGAAACTGTTAGGGTAGGATACAGTTGCTGGGGATGTTGAACTTGAGGGCACTAGCACGTGGCTATAATAGCAACAGCCAACCTGCAGTGTCCAGGGAGACACACTGCAGTTTTCCATTGAGCTCTCTGTCTGGGTCTGTGGCATGAGAGGTAAGAAAATGTCCCAGCTTTACAAATCAAAAACCAGAAATGGGTATCCAGAAGAAAAAAATGCCTTCACACCAAACAGAGAAGGTGTGTGGTCGCATCTGTCAGGTTTCTGTTGGATTATCAGTCTGGCCTATGTCTGTGGTCAGCTCGATGCTGAACTGTGTAATTGCTGAAGGATGAAAGATCGCTGATTGGAAGAAAAGACACCTAAACGAGTAATTCTGGTTTCCATATGTTCATTGAAACATGTTAATATAGAAACTACCTGAGTTTCTATCTGAACATGTTTCAGATAGAAAAGAGGTCCTGGCTCAGTCTCGCAGGGAAGGGTGCCACCTCCTGAGTCACTATTGCTGCTTTATTGCAGTACTGGAGCCTTCACTGCAGTACTGGAGCCTTTATTGCAGTGCTGGCCTGGGCTCCTGGTAACTCAATGATATGTGACAAGCTCACAACTTGAACTGGTGGGACTACAGACAGAATGATTCAACAGTCTTTGAGAGAGGGAAATGTTGCCAGTGCAAAAGTAATATGCAGGAGAAAGCAATGGTGATGTAAAAACAAAACCAGGCTTCAGGTAATTTTATAAGAGGCTTAACAAGAAGCAAATTATAATCACAAAATTAGGAAAGAGTTTTTCCTACTCGTGATCATGAAATAGTGAGACCATTCAGTATGAGAAGGGACTAGAGTACACTCAAACATGAGAAAGAAGGGAAGTGTAAGTTACCATGATCCTTGGATTATTATTAGCAAAAGACTTAAGAACAGCAGTGACTGTAGGAAGAAGTGTTTTTGAATGAAAATATAGTTCATAGAAGGCAGTTAAAAAGGAATTTTGGAGGACTTTAATTGTATCTTGTGTTTATACAGTGACTTCTGGTTCTCAAGCTAAAATTTTAGTAATTTCTCCTTTTGTGTTTTGTTTCCTTAGAATGGTCTGTCTAAAACTCGTTAGAATGAGTGACTGCACAACAGTGTTGGCATAAGCATGTGTTTTTTAAATATGTGGTTTTTAAATATGCTCTGATCAAATTATACACATCTCCTGTTTGGGAGATATGTTACAAAATATAAAAAATCTCTGTAGATACTCTCAGTCTCCACTGGGATTGATTTGGATGTTTTACTTGATAATCTTTTCATGATCCAGGTTTCCCTAGTAAATATTTGTATTGATTCCTTTGGCCCCCTCAAAAGGAAATGACCTCTTTTCTTTTGAACGGAATGATGAGTTTAGTAGGACTCTTGGACAGTGTGCTCATAAACACATGCTGTTAATTTTTTCTCCTTGCTTTTGTTCAAAGTGTCTTCCCTTCTATCCCCAGTACAAGATTTTAGGATCTCTGTCCAACATCCATTTTCTTTCAGTGACGGCATTGCACGTTTCATTGCCAAGTGCTCAAAGCAGTGACTGATGCTATTTGTTAAAGTATTCAGTGTCCGGCATAGCTGATTTTCTGTATGGAACACATAATGGTTGGTAGGACTGAGAATGGAAAAACATACTGAGTTGATGTCTATTTCCTGCCATTTCTGGACAGTGATCTCTTTAATATTTGCCAGTGCTTTGTCCAATTTCTTTGACTTTACTGACAGCTTTTGTGCCTTCAGTAAAATATTCTGCAGCTGTAAGAAAATTGTCCTGATATAGCAGGCATACATTTTGTTTCAGAGAACCACCTTACTTCCTAGTTCCTAACTGGGAGCCACCTTGACACTGTATACCATGGGAGTGACTTCTAGCTACTGGGACTGCACATAGGCATTTTACAGATTTAAATGTGGCATTATCTAAGGTAGATGGAAGTTGGTGACGTTAGCCTTGGCTTACTGTGATCTGAAAAGAGCTCTTACTGCTCTTCCTCTTCCATGTTTTCCTGCTGGTTGGTAGTTGTGCAGGGATCTGGTTTATAACATATATCTAATACATGAACTCTGAAATAGCAGTCATAGCCATGGGGAGATACAGCCACCTCCTTGTATCATTTCTCGCCAAAAGCTTTTTGTGTGTTTGTAAACTTTTCCTCTGATGGGTCTGGAAATAGTAAGAATAGAAGAGTTAGAGTGGTCCTGACTCATATGCTTCAAAGCATGAGCTCTTATAAAAGGGATTGGAGGACGCTGATGCTCTCAGCAGGTTATTCTGCACACACAGAGGTGAGGCAGTGCAGCTCTCTGAGGTTGCCTTGAATGTGGGGAACTTTGTATGAGGCAGGCTGATTTTTCCTTCTCCTCCCTGTACCTCTCCTCACAGGCACATTCTGTTCTTTCCTAGTGGTGGCAATCTATGACTACACAAAGGACAAAGAAGATGAGCTGTCATTTCAAGAAGGTGCCATTATTTATGTCATCAAGAAAAATGACGACGGCTGGTACGAGGGGGTCATGAATGGAGTGACGGGGCTCTTCCCAGGGAACTATGTGGAGTCGATCATGCATTACTCGGAGTGAAGACTAGAGGAGAGAACACTGCATCTCCTGCTGCAGGAGCTATCAGGGCTTCCCAGATCTCCACCAGCCTCTGGGGCCCTATACAGTCTAACTGAATGAAGGATAACTGTAACAACCACTCTTCCCCCTTTCTTCCCGTCCTCCCCCATTATAAACCAATAGTGATTTGAGTTGTTTGAACAAATGGCTCTTCCAGCTGCCAGCAGAGGCTATCCTGAACCATCTGATGCTGAATTAAGCTGACACATTCAGATGTAACAAACTTGTTGAGTAGCTGATACTTCACTCAATTTCTGACTTCTGACAGGCTTTGGGATATGTCTTGGAATCCTGTGTGTCCTTGTGGTACTACCCTTGGCAGCAGTGCCTGGCGCTTGAGATGTCCTGGATGTTTGTGGTGAAGGGTTACTGGCCAGTGGACATCCCTCCTGTTCCTATACTATGCTCTCATGCAGCTGGAAGAAGTCATGTGCTAGCAAACTGGAATTTTACACAGAGGCGTTCCTGTAACTGACTTCCAGATAGCTGGTTACATCTTTAGCATAAACACTTCTGCAGCTGCTCTGCACATGTAGGCTGACACAGGAGCACACAGAGCTGGCTTTCATTTACTTACCTTTCAGTTTAGACAATTAAAATGGCTGCAGCCCAGAGGACCGCCACCTCCATTTCCTCATCTTTTGAATGCCACCAGTTCGTTTTGTGTTCTGCACTGATGTAAGTGTGCTCCTCTCCACAGTGAGCTACTTACCATGGGTGCTGCTGGTTTAAACAGAACTCACAGATGCCATTGGCGGTGAATGCAAAACAAAGTTTACAGGTTCTCCTGGGATCTGAGGATAAACTAGGGGCTGTGATCTAAGGCTCAAGTCTACTCACACCTGCTTGCACTAGCGAAACTTACCCCTGACTTTAGTCTTATGCACAATATAATCTTAAAAATCCAATCAGGTATTGTAAATTGGCTATTTTGTACTTGATGACTAGATTTGCATATGTACTGTGAGAGCCCTGTGCAGAGGCAGGACAAACGGCAATTGTCGTCTTCATGTCTGTTGCCAAAATCTCTTCAGTGGAAGCAAAAAGGGCTGTTGTGTGTACTGGTTTCCCATGGAAATCGAAGCAGTAACTAGTAGTAGTCCTAGCTCTTCCCCAGCCCTCTCCATTGTCTCTTATAAAGAAACAGGTATTCTGAGCTGACTGGTGGATCTGGGTGGAGTTATTACCAAGTGAAGGCTCTGTAGCCCCTTGTGTTCCTAGTTTGCTTTTTAATCTAGTCTCAGTTAAAAATGCTGCTCAGTGGTTCTGCCCAGCAGATCAGTGTAAAGTGATGGCTGCACTAGTCTGCTGCCCTCAGGAAGGGCCAAATGTTATCTTTGGGTAAATGTCATGCATTAACAGAGTGAGCTGGTTAAATCTCGTTGCAGTCCTGTTAGCCTACAAATTGAGCTGATCCCTGCATCGCCAGCCTCCTGGGCCAGGGCATCTTCCTGAACAACTTCTGTCACCTGGCCAAGTTCCAGCTGATACCAGCAGTAGCTCCCCAAAGGCTTGAGAGTGCTGCAGCTGTCTTCTGAAGCCTGTGTGTAGAACAGAGCAGTGCACAAGAGAGCATCGGGGCTGGGTTTGTGACAGTCTTGTCAAGGATACAGGTAATTGAGCCAGTGCCCTTGTTAGGTGATCAGTGCAGTATCAGGGTGGAGGTATAGGTTTGGTGCATACCTGAGCGGGGAGGCACTGTAGCTGCTTGAGGAAGAAAGAGGAAACAAACACGTGAGGTGTGTTTGTATGGATGGACATGGATGAATGTGATCACCCGTGTGAGCTTGTGGAAGAGTATGTTAACTTCTGTGACAAGTGCATACAGAACTAGTTTGGTTGAAGCCTACAGCAGGTACAAGTTTGAAGAAACTGGTACAAAGATAGAAGTTACTTTCTCACCCTTTCAGTCCACTACCTGCTTCTCTGAAAACCTGTGACTTGCAGCAACACTAGCAGAAGCAGCTATGGTTAGTTTCCTCACCCCATTGTTTCTCTGGGAGCAAGCCTGGAAACACGAGTTGTCAGGCACTGGAATGACTGTTTCTAGTGTCATAGGGTAGGCCTATGCATTTTGCACAGGGAGGCAGTGCTCTTAGCCCAGGTGATGGAACAGCAGTATTTCACAAGCCTTTGGTGCTCACAGGGTGGCTGTGTTTTCCAGGACTATCAATGCTTTCCTCCTTTCTCTTGCCCTGGGTATGTCTGTGGTAAAGACTTGAGGGTGGTGCTCAATTGCGTCAAGTTAGGGCAGCTTAGAGAGTTACTAAATGAGAGCTGAACCTCTCTCCCTCTGTACACATGCTCCACCTGGGAGGTCATGCATTGTTGAAATGTGTTTTTAACTAGGTCTGTGTAAGAAAGAGCATGTGCTTGAACGCTTCTGATGGGTGGGTGGGTATAGTGTGTACCTCCTCTGTGTGTGACACACACCCATGTCCTTGTTCTTCATTCAGGCAGTTGTTCATCTTGCAAGTTTTCTGTGTTGTGAGAGCAGAGCAGCGTGAACTCTGGGAAGTGCTGAGCGCTTGCCAGAGCACAGCACAGAAGATGAGGCTGCAAAACCTTGAGAGTGGAATGTGTGAAGCTCCTTAAGGAACTGGCCTTGGTTTGAGGGCCCAGGGGTTAGTCAGGTCCCTGCTGATAGCAAGTGGAATTGTTTATGCTGCAAGAGTTGCTGTGGATGGAATTTTTGGGTCACCTCCTGCTGGTTTTATGCTTTATTATGTAGTACTAATGTAAAGAAATTTGTTGAAGTTTATGCATAGTTTTTATTTTGTACAGGTTTTAATTCTGTGGCTTGTTTGGGGATGATGTGACGTAATGGTCTTAGACCAGGCCAAGGTAAACAGGCTGTGTATATTACTGTTACATAGATTGCATGCTAGTAAAGTCAGTAAGAGTCGTGTTTCCAGTCTTGTCTCTTGTACTTCTCCTTCTCCGAAACCTTCTTTGCCCCACTCCTTTTTACTCCTGCTTACTTTAAAAAGGGGGTGGAGAAGGAAGATGGGAACACCTCAGTATTTCAGATAGGTGCACATCTCTTCACTGAGTTCTGCTGCCACAGCCAAATGTGTTCAGCATCACAGGCTGTTAATCAGCAGTGTGTATGCATGAGAGAGGTGAGGAAAGGAGATACTCCAGAATAACCCAAAGAATGCTGTATGGCCAAAATGAGTATGTTTCTCCCTTTGAGAGAGCCGCCTTAGCCCAGCCAGCTATTTTTATTGTGCACATAACTCAGTCAGCATCCTCTAGTGGTCAGTCTTGCCTTGGTTTGCTGTATTCAAGATTCTTTCCTTGCTAGGGCCAGCGCTCTTAACTACAGCTGCCTCGCTGCCATGTGCCTGTACTGGAGGAGGTCCTAGGAGTCTGACCCTGTCTGGTGCTGAGCAGGTTATGTTGGTGCCTTCTTCCCAGCCTCAGAGACATGGCTGAGGTGGCATGTGTCGCACCACATTGTTTTGGGTTTTTTTTTTAACTTTTCTATGATGCTTCATGTTGTTTCTCTCACTGATGCAGCAGAGGGCTGAGAGGGGCAGAACAGGCAAGCGGCAAATTTTGTGCTTGAGCATCCTGATGGTGTGCCCATGCCCATGGACTGGAGCTGAAGCTATGCCTGAAGACTTGCTGGCCTGACTGGTGAGAATGCAGAGCCATTGCTCTCACTGGAGGACAAGAGGTGCAGCATGGCCTCAAGGTAGCTGGCAGAGCAGGGTAGTGTTACCAGGAGGCTGACCATGTTCCCATGACTCAGGTTGTCTTTGTGGTTAGTTGAGTTGGATGTTCCTGAATGTGGCTGGAGATTGCTGCTGGTTTGAACCACAGCTGCCCACAGTGCCAGTGGTCTCTGGCAGTGTGGCTTATCAGTGGATGCCAGGAAGCCTTAGATTCAGGTAGTTCTTGTTAAAGCTCACAGCACCTGAGCATTTACGTGCTGTGCTGCTGTAGGTTCTTGGCGATAGCCAAAGTTGACGTTTGCGGTAATGCAGCATCTGAAAAGTGGTACTTTTATCTAGGGTATTTCAGTTGATTATGAAAAGCGAAGCAGCAGCAGGACTGATGCTCCTATTTTTGGCAGAGGGTAGGCTGCCTGCCTGGTGTGTATATACATATTGTTGACCAGAGGTGGGAATGAGCTTCTCTGCTAGAAATAAGCTCTTTTAGTTACGTTGCTGGGCTTTAGGCATAAATCAAAAGCGAAACTTTAATGTTTTCCTTTCCAGAAAGGATGGGACTTCATGTGGATTAGCAAACTGGGAGTATTTACAGGGCTTCTACTCTCCCAGGGGTGGAACAGGACATCATGTGAAACAGGTGCCATTTGTATTGTCTTGCAGGGCAACTTGTTGGAAGCTGCTAGAGGATGCTGTTGGAAAGACCATAGTGCTGTGACTTCTACTGGGAGCAGTACTTGCATTTAGAGTATAAAGTCACTTGTTGAGCACTGCAGCATTTCAGGAAGCATTACAAACCCCATGCACAGACTTCATTTCCTATGTTGACAACAGTGGCAGTGAGAAAAGTACAGCACTGTTGCATTCACTAAGGCAAGTATTTACAACCCTGATCTCTAGAGAAGATGGTAGTGTAAACTGAGCACTGGCAGGCAGATAAAGAGCTATGGCTCATGGGGCACCACTTTCAAGAATTTGCTGTGCTTACAGGTACATTCACCTTTTCCACCTCGAGTATTAGGCACTGCCACAGTTTGTGGGTAAAATGGTACTACCCAGAAGTCAGAATGGTGCATGAATGGAACAGTTTGTAGTTGTTTTTTTTTTCTTTCCCCAGTAGCTGAATTCAGTGTGTAGTAACGGTCCTACTGATCTACATTTGATTTTGAAACTGCAAGAATAGTGGGACACCCACCTCATGTCCATGGGACGGATGCTGAAAGCTAGATGCAGCCAAGGTTTGCCAACCACCGTTACAAAGAATAATTCACAGACCATGGCGTTTCATTCAGAAAAACACTCATGTGTTTTGTGCAATGTCCTGCCCACGCAGGAAGTGTTTTTTTCTTTCTTTGGTACTCTAACCATACAAATTTTATTAGCACCTTTGCTTATTATTACAAGATGTGTTACAAAAATGTCAGGAGCAGCCTGTTGTCCAGAGGCAAGCTTACACCCAGCATCCTGCTGAACACCAGTGTGGTGACTGCTGAAATGTGTGCAGTACATTTGTTCAGTTTCTCTTAAAACCACAGAAGAATCCAACCACTGTTGACTAATGAGGAAGAACTGTGTACAAATTCATTTCCATTACAGCGCCTTGGTAAAGTGCTGACATGTCTGAGATTTTTTTGTAAAGAACAAGTGCTTCTTTTCACATTTGAAAAAGTGTCTTTTGCAACTTGCATGGACAAGTAGTTTCTATGAATTCTCTGGAAATGTCAGTGTCTAACATGGATTTTGTCCATGCACTTTTTTTCTGAAAGCAGATAACCTCCCCATGCCCCGTCTTCGGTTTGCAGTCAGAGGAGAAGCACGCTGTGCTTTTGCTTTTGGCACTGCTGCTGCAGTGGCTGAGTGCAGAGCCCATTGTAAATGACCAAGCCCGCAGGTCTCTGGGGAGCTGTATGCCACCACTAATGTTTTATTGTGTGTGCCATTTGAACCACCTTCCAGTGAGTGAAAAACCCAATTTTTAAATTTTTTTAATTAATTGTA
>JANHGB010070155.1:27134-43161 GCA_026283785.1 Coracopsis vasa
GTGCAAAGGCTGATGGATGCAGAGGCCATCAAGCGGGTAGCCTGTCCCAGCACCAGCTCTGGTGTAGATAGCTGGTAGATTTGGGACTGGGTCACATTGTGAGCATACCAGCACTGAAGTCTAAATATAACCAGGCTCAAAGATAAGCAAAACCAGACTTCCATGGCCAACAGGACAGATACCAGAAAGGACAAAAAGAATCATGATCGGCTGTTGTAAATCCCCAAATAACAGTAATAAAAAAAACCAACCCAGTATAATACAATGATCACAGCATGCTCATGCCTGCCATCCATCAATCTTTTCCTGCAGGGCCTGAAGCTGTTACTTGTTTCTTAGCTCTGTTTAAATGACAGCTGAAGTCTTTTTTTGCATTAGGATTCAAAAAGAGATGACCCACTCAGCATTTCCTCTGAGAGAAAAAGGGAGAACAATAAGCGTTAGGGTTAGGAGCTCTCCTTGTAAGCAGGGATAAAACGCAGCAGCTATAACATGGAGTACTAAATGTTTCTCTGTGACACCCAAGTTGGCTACCTGCCCTAAGTGTCACAGTTAGCTCTCCATGCTGCCCGCCCAGTGCAACCCTGGTCTGATGGCCTGTGGTACTGGCAACAGCTCCATCTGTTTGGAGCATGGTGGCTGCAGCAAGCACCAGCCTTTAGCAGCATGATGGAGCAAGCCATGAGGGTCAGGCCCTCTGTGATTTAGGAGGGGAAGAAGAGTATAATAAGGGGAGAAATACAAAGAGATGAGCAAGCACAGCTTCACTGGAAGGCAGAGAGATGATAATACTTCCCCCAGGCCCTTTCGCCATTAGCACTGCCCTACGGTGCTGTCACATGGTGGCAGGCATCCTAGGAAATTCAGAGGGGAGACCCTCAAGTATGTTTGTCAGTAGAGATGAGGCAGGTTAGAGGCTTGCAGCAATAAGGCATATCCTGGAAAAAAAAAAGAAAAAGGTCCAGACTCTTCCCTACCCTAGGGCAGCTTTATTCTGAATCATGATTTGTCTTTTGGCTCTTCCTAGAGTGCCATATAGCTGCGTCAGCCCTTCGCATGACTGCAGGAGCATGGTGATCACGCAGGATGGGCAGGATGAGGCATTGCTGCGTAAGGCCATGTTACAATCCCGCCTTTCGGGGGAGGGGGGGGTGGGGGAGGCGGCGGGGGCCGCGGGGGGGTCGGCTGCGCGGCTGTGTAGGGGGTCCCCACTTTTGTCTGTGCGGACACAGGAGGTGCGGCAGACACGAAGGGCCGACCTGCAGGCTCCATTCGGGCCTATTGGGAAGGGATTTTTAGTGGAAGTGGAAAGGGAGAAAAAGAAACAGATAGAGAGGGAGGGAGGGAGAGAAGGAGACAAAGAGATTATAAAGTCAAGATCTAAATGTGCCTGTCATTAAAAATTAAGTGGCAGATTACAGCATGCAGGAAGTATTAGCAACACAATGCAGCAAGAGACTTCCACGCACTGACAAGCCTGGACCATGCAGTCTGACCGGGCAGGCAGGGAGAGGAGCTGGCAAAAGAATCAGTGGAGCCAGGTTCAAGCTAGGCTGAATGTGAGCAAGAAGACACACCAGCCTTGTCACTTCTGCGGGCAGGCAGCTGTACGCAGTGGGCATCTGTAATGACCCAACAGAGCATTGCCCAGAGTGCCACGGGCCATGACAGAGGACATCAGGCAGAGCATGAGACTCTGCAGACATCTACTCAGCTCACTAAGACTGGAGTTAAACCACACATGGCCTCCCAGGGCATCTGTCAACCCTTTAGGCGGTTAGCTCAGGCCTTACACTGCTCAGTGTTACGAAAGGCAGAAATCCTCAACTGCTCTAACACACATGAGGAGCAAGCTCTACACAGGAATACTACTGAGATCCTTCCACTCCACATGCTCTGATATCTAAGACTGGCAAGGAAAATAATAGGAAAAAGAGAGACAACTGAGGTTTCCTGGTAAAATTTCACCAGAAGGAAATGCTTAAAGATCTGCAAAAGAAAGTTAGCTTAGGAAAGAAAAGCTGCACATGCAAATATTATGGTAAGGGAAAACGAAAGAAAAGATGGGGAAAAGCTGACTAGGGAAGGAGCAATGGGAAAGCAGCAGGCAATGTTTTAGTCTACTTGTCAGGTTTTGCTTAAGTTAAATTGTTTCTCTAAAACTGCAAGCCTACATTACTGTTAAAAATTAAAAAGATAATTGCATTACTCAAGCTTAGAAACATCCTCCTAATACAAAGTGGTTTGGCTACAAGCCAAGTTGTGAATTTCACAGCACACAGCATAGAAACATGCATTAGAAATGCAACACCAACATGGCAGCTGACCGCACGGGGTACCTATACTTCATTAGAAGACACTTTGCCACAAGTTAGCCCAATTATGCTCATTTGCACTGTATGAGCACGTTTGCACATAGCTTTTTCTAAACACAGGTGCACAAAGCCTCTGTATGTGCAGAACACCACCAAAAGGATTAGAGTCAGAAACAGCAAACGGTGATTTACTACACACATGGGGTGTGCCTCTACCTGTCACATTAGGTCTGGAAGGCAAGAGTATAACAGTTCTGGAGCTAAATCAAGGTGTTCACATAACAAAACAGGAGAGAAATTCTTGATCTCTTGCAAGTGTTAGTCTGTAAATTACCATTCTCCCAATCACCCAGGTTAATGAAGTTTCAAGTAGCACCACCTGACCTTAAGTGTGCCCTGTAAAAGGCACCATGGGTGTGCTGAGCTTCACTTTTGACACCTGAGACAGCAAAAGGCAACAGGAAAAATAAAAGCATATAAAACAGAGAGGGAGGCCAAGGCATAACAGAACAGCTATCCCTGAATGGAAAGACCTTGGAGAATCTGGAATTTGTCACTTAAAGCACACACAATGAGCACACGTTTTGATGCTTGTTGTAGCATCCCACTTGAAATAACTTGTTCAAAATCTAACAAGCAAAAATGAGACATAATGAGATCTTCATTGCCCAACTGCAAAGAATGAACACATGAATAAACTATTCTTTGGACAAACAGCAATCTTTCAAAATGTGAATGGATAGATTACCCACATTTTGGGAAACGTGGATTTTTTAATCTTAGAAATACTTGAAACAGAGAGGAATTTTCCTCATAACCCATTGTGGACAGTGATTTTCACAGTGAGCAAATTAAACCTTCAGGACAGGGAAAAGAATGTTGTGCATCTCAGGAGGGGGAGACCTTCCCGTCTCCACAGGATCTTATCAAATTTCCACAACCAGAAACATATTCAATGATACTCTCTATATAGAACCACCTTGAAAAAGATCATTCTCCTTGTTCTTCCTTCTAACTATGTGATGTCCTCCTGCGTATCTTGAAAAATTACTTATCGCATAACAACCATGCACATTTTCATGGCTATCTGGAACTCTCAGAAATGCTGTAAAAAGAAAAGTGTCTGTTTTTAAAAAAACAGCCAGGCTTTTTTTCTGCTGAAAGAACACAAGCTTTGGCAGCAAGCTGCCCTTACGAACTTCTGAAGCCAGCTTTGTCACCAAAGCACTGTGGAGTCAATACCTCTGAAATAACTGTTTGGACACTAACCTGCCTAACCCAGCATGTTTCAGTACAACTAGTTTTTAATGTAAATTACAATTTCTTTTTTCCACACTGTTGTTTCCTTTCTTGCCACACAGGTTCACAGTTCCCACTGCCAGTCTGATCTATTTGCTATTTAAGTTCCTTGGGCCTGGCCTGTACAGGATAAAAAAGCATGCGCCATGGTTTCACTGAAGGTAATTTTGTCACCAATTTACTCAGAATTTTTTAACATGGCTTCGAATTGTAATTTTACACGGTTCATTTCATCTGGATTCTTTGGAAGTGTCAGGGCAACCCATTCATCTGTTCTGCACAAGGAAACGGACCTTTGTTTGGATTTGCGCATAGAAAGGAATTCAGATGAATGAAATCTTGACGCATGGATGGCCCTCAGCAGGGAGCAGTCTGAACAGTTCATTTGAAAAATGGCTTTAATAAGGTAACAGAAAAATTCCTGGAGTTTATTTAAATGAGCAGTTGCCAGCAGCACTATGGATTTGGTAAGAACAACAGTGACCCCACGGTGGCAAACTGCAAACTCTTCCCTAAAAGCTCACAGAGGATGTAGCAGCAGGATTTTCATACAGAAACCAAAACTTTAGGAAACAATAACATTCTCACAGCAGTTCTCTTTCACTACTGTCAGGTACATGCCAAAACAGACTCAAGTGCCCCATCTTTTGCATCTAACCCACTCCTGCAAAAATGATGCACGCTGTACACATACAAGCAGCCACCTGCTGATGAACATGCACCAGGTGTTGTGCTCATGCAGTAGAAAATTTGGATCACCATTTTGCAAACTACATTCCTAGGCCAAGGACTACATTACTATTAGAATCAGACAATTTCCAAGCCAGCAGGCACTGCAGAAAAGTTATCAGTCCCAAAGAATGCAGCCAGGTCAGTTTTCACATTGTGCCACATGTGCTTTCTTATTTAAAAATCTGATGTTCCGTCTTATTTTTAGCTATTTATCTGGTTCACCCATGGTTTCAGTTTTAAAATGCTTGCTTCTCTGGCTTGAACCTGGGGTCTAGAGAAGGTTCAAAATTGACAGGAGTAAAGACACCTTCTCATAGTGTCCTGACAATGTACTTCCGCTCAAAACTGCTGCAGTTAATACTGACATCATGGCTGTTCAGGAACCTGGAAATTCCTTTAACTGCCTGACAACAAACTGGTGTAAGTGGCAACTGTGCTGTTTGGAAGCATTCCCTAGGAACTACACCAGTCAACTACCACAGAAAGGACAGAAAAATAACCAAACCACAACAGACCTGAGCCTCAGGCTTCAACGGGTTAAAATCTTTTGTAACTCACTACCAGCAACGGGAGATAACAAATCTGCATCAGTCCACAATTATTGTCAATTTTACTGCTTTTGCTTTGACCATATCTGTGGTCACTGTTTCCATTTTCACTGAATACAATAGAAAACATTCGAGTAAAAACTACCAGAGTACTTCTTAAATAGATATACCTGCCTTCAGCTCTCAGTTATTCACATCTTCACAATGGAAAGATGTGGCTAGTTAACTGGAGAAAGATTTTAGTGAAAGAATTTCATTCAACTTGTTAACAACTGATCTTTTTATTTTGTCTTTATTCAACATTAGTTAATAGGATTCTATGGGATGGGCTGTATCATGCCTTCAAAGAACAGAGGGCTTCTGCGCACACAAATAAAATCAAGAACAGAAGTTTCCAACGCTAAATTCCCTGAAACAGTGATTCCTGAAAAAAACAATTATATGGCAGCGTATGTCAATAACAAACAGTCAAAAAAAGAGAAGAAATCCCACACGAGACAGAGGTAGA
This sequence comes from Coracopsis vasa, assembly GCA_026283785.1. NCBI lineage: Eukaryota > Metazoa > Chordata > Aves > Psittaciformes > Psittacidae > Coracopsis > Coracopsis vasa. The sequence continues at coordinate 32,537 of JANHGB010070155.1, forward strand.
AGAGGTATCACTCTGTCCCATACATTTTGTTGGGTGTTGGCTCTCAAACTAAAGTCTTCTTGTTACCTTGCTGGATTCCTCCAGTTGAGTGCCCCGTTTCCAGGCCTCAGAGAACATGGAACTGACAATACTTTGAGAACGGACATGTCCAGCTGGCTGGGTGTCAGAAACTCCACTGTCAGACTGATTAGAATGATTTGATTGAGATTCTGTTTAGAAAAAGTTAAGAAACAGTTAGCATATGTTTCTGAATACAAGAGTAAAGCCAGTGTGCTTATAATGTAACTCTGTGTGACATTTATTGGTCACGCTTGTTAAGTATGTTGTAACTACTGCATAAAGTCTAGCTCACATCCAGGCTGTTGTGGTCCAGAAAACAAAGCAGAGCAACAGCATCCTGGTATTAATCAAATCTGAAGCTCTACAAAGATGACAGGGTGTCAGATATGCTGCGAAGTGAGAGCACACTGCAGCTTTATAGGTTCTGAAACACCCAAGAGCTCCTGCACTTTGGGAAAAGGCCCATTTCATGCAATGCATGCAGCCTGCTCTCTTAAGCACTGCTTCCAGCACAAACTGAGAAACAGATACTGGATATAGGCTAACAGCAGGCAAACTATGCTAGGCAAAGCAGCAGTCTGCTTCTGACTGTCCCATTCTTCAAGGGAAGAGAAGGAATAACGAGCATCCTGTAACTAGCAAACACAGATGATGCTCTGCATCCACAGGGTATCTTGAAAAGACAGCAGCAGCCGCTGCCAGACTGATTTTTTCCAGCCTGGCAGCTGCTTTCTGTGTAGTCCCAAAGGTAAGAAAGCATCTAGGCACAGGCTGGCCTGCAGCTCTGGCAGAACACGCATGGCTGGTAGGCTGTGGCTCAGCTACCCACAAGAGAAACTTTACCAGAAAAACATCCAGCCTGGATGGAGAAATTGTCAGTAACTGAGAATTTACTGCTACACCTGGCAGGCTTTGCCACACAGCTGAAAAAACAGGGTACCTTCAGTTAGGCTGAATTTGCTTAGCTCATTCTCACAGGCTACTTTCTCAACCTTTCCAATCCAGTAGCATTACTTCCTGACCTGTATCTGCAATGGACACAACATTTTCATACAGTAGCTTGCTTTCAACAATAAACTTGCCCCTGAGTGTTGAGAATAACCTGGCCAAGTGTCAGTCAGCTCTGAACACTGAAATGAGACTATATAAACCTTCAGCAATTTTTAAACAACTGTTATGCGCTGCAAAAAAAACCCCCAGTCCCAGTCCTGCTGAAAGGTAAATGGGAGCTGCCAGCACAGAGAGATTGACATAGGAACAGAAACAGTGTTTTCAAAGTTTGTCTCTAAAGAGATTATTTGGATCTTTGCCATTGGGCAGGGACTATTTCTTATTTTCCGATTTTGAATATTCCAGTCAACAAAAGCAGTTTCAGAGCTACACACACATGTTCTGTGTATCACTAAAACATACATTTGCTTTCTTTTTCTCAAATAGGTGAAGATGGAGGCATCAGGAATTTGAGGAAGTTTCCTCTTCTCAGTGTCAGAAAAAGTCTTTTTTGGAGGTGAACAAGAAAGTACTGTATGTTTCTCAATATACACACCCCTGCAACTAATATAAGGGGGGTTTTACATATATATATATATAAAGAATATAAAGTCTGTGTTTTAGACTAAACAGTAAAAGACTTTTAGCATAAAAGACTTTGGAGAAACAGTCCACTTCCTGCAACAGTCTCTCCTAAGGTCTCTAGATAGGGGATGATAAAAAATGGTAATTAAATCTTTCTATTATGAGACAGATCACATTATTACCTGGCAAACTAGATGAGCTGGAGCCTGACTTGATACTGGAGCTAGACAAGGAAGTCCAGTCATACGCTGATTCTGTTCTCTTCAGTGCTTCCTGATAGTTCATGTATAGTTGCTTCCCATACTATGCAAAATGACAAACAAATTTAACAACTGTACATAGACTGTGTACCCTTTCAGGCTGCTGAGCTCCACCTCTGGCTTCTCTATTTCACCATTTTTTTCCCCCCAGAGAGAAACAACATGCTCTTTGTTAAGGAGCTGAGGCAACATTAATTTTTTATTAGTGAATTGCTGAAAGAAAGAAACAAATCAGTTTGTTTATTCTAGAATAAACCAATGAATAAACCAAGCCAACCTGTGGATCTTAGAAATCAATTCTGCTTGCCAGTTCTCTTCTCCCATTAGCCTTCTTTTTAAAATCTGTGAGGGAGCTGGCTAAAATCTAGTTATGATGTCTGTTAGAACTCTGTCAAACGATGGAGGTGCAGCAGAAACAAGAAGGGCCTAATTACTGAATTATCATAACAAGAAAGCTCAGCAATTTTGCTAGAGAATGAAACGTGTAAGAAGATTATACAATTCACATTCAGGATAGGTAAATAGAGGGAAGTAAAATCTATGTATTCTACTAAGTAACTCTAAGTGGTTTCAAACAGATAATGACAACTCATGAGAACAGTGTAAGACTGCCTAGAGGAGGTTACCTTAGCAATGCGGATGCCATTGATCCATTGGTGTAGAGTTCTTACATCATCGCAGCAAAGATACTTGATATACTGGGATTTCTTTTGGATCTGAGGATGCTGCAAAAAATCATTAATCCTCATCAACATTTTAACAGCTAGGAATGCAAGGAAAGCCATTTATCTGTTGAAGTGTATACAGACAAACTTAATGCTGGAAGCTCTTCAACAGTAGTCTGTATTTGAGCCTATTTAAAAATGTTTGAGAGTGTTTCAGAAGGTGGCAGTGGGCATTGCTTCACATACAGATTGGCAGTGTGCACCGATTTCAGGTTTGAAACACTAAGAAAATGTGAGTCAGTATTTTAATGCTGTAACTTCTATCTACTAAAAGTCTTCCGTACCTGTAAGGCTCTTCAGAAATCATTATACTCTCAAGAACAGTGGTCAGAACAGTATCAGCTTGTAAAAACCTTTCCTAAACACAAGCAAGATGCTGCCAAAGCATAAAGAGTTGTCTCCTTTCACTGCTCTATGGATTAACTCATCACCTGAAAGAGACAACTGACATTTCACCTGGTTTACTCTGTGTGGTCAGCAAGTCTGATAAAGTAATTCACTCTTAACCTGTCCAAATGATGGGGATAGAAAGTGACATGTCAGCAGAAGAAATAAATTTAATTCAAGAATTTATAAATACCTACAAACACTGACATTTTTTCTTTTAATAATAACCGTGCCAATGACCTATGAGAACATGGGAAATATTTCCAGTTTCAGCTGCATGCTTTCTCCCATATTTGATATTCAGTGTCTACCTGTCAGTGGGCCCAAATGCAATTGAAGATGAAATCAATTTTTCACACAGTGGACAGGCAGCCACATACTCCAGGCACATAAAGCATTCTAAGGTACTGACATAAGCAACACCCCATGAACTACAGTTCAGGGAAGGTAAGAGGTCAAAGGAAAACTGTAAGTTCAACTATAACCATCTCATGTTACTTGCACCATTTCCAGATCAATTTTCAAATGTTACTTGCTGTGAACATACTGTGAAAACCTATTTTAAAATAGCTTTGCCGCTAGCTATCTTGCAGGAGCTGACACAATTTTGAACACTGTGTGGGAGTCAAGAGAGACTGGAAGATGAGTCGATGCAATTTACAATGATTTGAAATACTGAAGTTATCAATTTCACAGGTTAAGATCAGGTCGCTGCTTTCTATATTTCACATTTTTCTACTTTTCTTTCTACCTGTCCTTTATACTCAGAAGTTTCCTCCTTTACTGCAACCCCTTACCCCAGATTGGGCAATATAGGCAGACCCAAGACTCCAATACCAATTTCTGCACACCTCTGGACCTATACTCCGAGAAGACAGCAACTCCCTGAAGTTAGTGTTTCAAGGGGTATTATCTCGCTGAATCAGAATGGTTTTAAGGTATACAGTAGCTGAATGGAAAAAGAGTCTAGTGTTATGATTTACAGTATGCTGAACAATTAAATACACTAGGACTTAGTCAGTCTGGAAGTAAGACAATTGAGGGCAATATGAAAATCAAAGTCACAAGGAGCATGGAGAACAGGCAACAATTGTTCACTTAAGTGTTCGCTTGCTATACAAGAAATAAAGGAAAATGAAATGGAAAGCAACTGATGGCTCAGAACAAATAAGAAAGCATACAAGGAGTACCCAACTGCTGCAGCATTCCAGAAGTTTCTTGGAATCCAAAAAGAAAGGGCATACCCAAAGAGTAAGAATGCACCTGGGGCTATTACACAGCCAATATCTAGTGTCTGGCTACCTACATTTCCAAAGGGTAAAAAAGTATTCTGTGGAAGTATCTCTGTCCTGGACTTCTAATTTTTTCCTAAGCAACTTATAAAGAAAGGACAGTGTCAGAGAAACCTAGAGTGTTAAATGAATCTAGTAAAGCCAGTCTTCCGTGTCTGTCGGTGATCTATCTTCCTCCCCCCACTACACAATCCACATGGATCTTCTGGCAGGTGGAAGAGATCTATCAGCTTGATGAGGAAGAAAGTGATTCATACCCATTTCTTCCTTCTGCACTAGTCCCCACACGGCATTTTCTTATTCTCTTATTGTATTTCCATCAAAGAGGCTCGTTACAACTCCACAGAAAATGTAGTTAAACATAGCTTTCCCAGTGTCATTGTAACTAACAGCAGTTTAGATTTCCCATTTACCGAATGAAGTTTCACCCTGAAAACTGACATAGTTTTCCAATTGTTGTATTACTATGGAAAGTCTATTCTAAATTACAGTCTCTCCAAAGATTAATACTGTGCTAATCAGCTGTTCACAATTGGTAAGCATAGTTATTTTAAGGGACTAAGATTAGCATGGAAATGTTTCAAGCTCTTTATATGCTCTTTTCAGTGTGAGAATTTTCAAAACAATCACAAGTTACCTTGAGCACTAAACAATAGTCCGTGGGTGCTTTGTATTTGTTCCGATAGTCCTGTCCATAGTAAACACTGACATGATCAAGCTGTAGAAAGCACACGAGATCCCGCGAGACCTATTAAATACAAACATAATAATGTACAAAATATAAGGAAACCACATGCACTGACAAAATCAAAATACTAATAAAACGTCTAGTTAAGGTTAAATATTAGTTTCAATCTGATTAAAAAACTACCAATGCATTAAGGAGATACAGCCATGCACAAACTCCTGCATCAGTTATCAATTTTTAACCAGGATATTATTTTCCAAATTCAGTCTGGGTTGGGTTTTTTTGTGTGTTTTTTCTGCATTTTGCCTTTTGACAGCATTTTACACCAGACTACTAATGTTTATTCAGAGTTGGTATCAGAAGAAAGTAAATAGGATTGTTTGCCTGGGAACTTTTCAACAGCTGTTGGCTATATTTCACCTTAGTTAATAACCAAGGTGCTCAAATTCCAATGGGACTGTGAGAAAAACTCTACTGATGTTTGGCAGTGATTGTACGGCACAGAATTTTAATAGGTGATCTTGCATATAGATTGTTGTAACAAAGAAAGAGGTTGTGTAAGGAACATCTGACATGTTTTCAGTGTGAAAGAGAGCTGACGCACTGACAGAAATTTCCTCATTGTCAGCTGTGTGGGAAGTGGACCTCCCATACCGGGGATCAGTGCATGCTGTCAAGTCTGATGGATTCATGGTCAAATTCAACTCACAGTAGTTCAGCCTTGAAACTACAACGCATTTGTAGCAGTTTTCTATTTACTTTTTATTATTGATACACACAGACCAGCAGTAAGTGACACTGAAGCAATGGTATTATATTTACCAGTTTTGAAAAACATAGCACAAATCAGTCTGAAAAGAATCCCATTTATATGAACTAACTAAAACCCATGGAATTATGCAGACTGTGCAGTAGGTTTGATATTTTATGACTGGCATTTGCAATGAAATCTGGTCCTTTATCTGAATTCTGCCTGAGATAACACAGCTTCTCAACTGCACCAATTATTTTTCCTCAAGTGTTTCTGAACACCTATCCTGAGCTCGTTCAAAAAAGCAGACCCTTGTCTTCTTGCATTTTTAAACTCGGGGTTTAGCCCATCAAGTGCCACAACAGTAATTTACACAGCATTTCCATGATAAAGCTGCACTTTTAATTAAGGGATGTGGCACTAGGCAAGGCACAGCTAACCCTAAATTTAAGGCTGACTCTTGTGCACACGATTTACCAGCAATAAAAAAATCCAGGGAAGCTGCTTTAAAATATCATAAATAAATAGCATACCTTTGCCTTCCCTTTAGGGACATAGTAGATTCCAGATGCTCGAAGAAGAAAGTAACGTTTCTTCCAAGACTTCTTACCATCTTCTTTCAGCCACAAAACTCCCTCAATCTCTGGCACAGTTACAGAACTTCCACAGAAACATTCCTACCAATAAACACAATGGTTTGAGAAGAGAGAAACAGATGAGAATGTACAACATGCATTGGTTTGTTTTTAATGATTGAAATTCTGAAATTCTTTATTTAAGGAATGCACACATAATAGGGACAGCTCTTTTTTTCACACAGTGATATGAATTAGAGATTAACTGTGAGGCTATAAGGTAATTCAGACAAACAAACACAATGGGGGATCTTAGCAGCTACTGTAAAGATTTTCTAACCACTGCTTTTTGGTAATATATCTCCCAACAGATATTTGTTGTAAAGTTATGAGATCACCTTGTAGATATCTCCTCCTAAGTCTAAATCTACACAAAGCCTAATTCAGTATTGATCAGATATAGCTATAATTTATTCCACAAGTACTTTGTTGCTACTAACTGCCAACACCACAACTTCTGTTAAGGTTCTATTTATGAAAAGCTAACAGAGGAAAACAGATACTATAAATATTCTCCAGATTAATATGCAACACAAATACTTATGAGTAATCCTGGAAGACAAAAAGAATTAGACAGAATGTCATGGCTTCAATCTTCATCTTTTTGATCTACCGTATTCACATGACCACTTCTTAAAACCTGTATCAATAACGCACTAAGAGCATGCATATGCTACTTATACATTAAATTTTATTAAATATAATCCAAAATTAAATGCCACAAATAGTTACTTTTGTGTAACTAGTGAAATCATAATCATTATTCTGGAAATCACATGGAAGTTATGACACTGCAGCATGAGTAGGTCTCTACAAAACTATCTCAAAACCATTCAGTTTTCAGCTTATGGAGGCTATATTTACTGTTTGCTCCACATATTTTTCTTGTTGTCTTTAGTGTTGCAAACTATTTAACCTGTTTGATATTGACTTCCTTTGCTGTCACACATTTTAAAAATTGAATATTTGGTTGCTTATTTTAAAATGTAACTGAAACAATTTTTAACTACTTTGCTTACTAATAAAATTTAAAATATTAACATAGGTCACTCATGAACCGATGCACAGAATTTTGTGGAGAATAACAATTTGGGGAGTGCTAGTAAGAAAAAAAAAATAAATATCTACCACTCCAGGTCAAAAAGCCAGGCGACAGTCGTGCAAATTTCCACTGGTTTTAGCCATAGTTACAGGTAACCTCATTTCGATTATCACTGTGTATGGTTTTTTTGTTATTAAACAAAATATTATCATACCTGAAACAGGCTAACCTTAAAATAGCTATTATCTCAGATGTAAAACATTTCATTCATAGTTGTGGCAGAATTACAGTCAGCTCCATCCATCAATTTCAATCACCACAACCACTATGCCCCTTTTGTTTCAGCAGCCTTACCTCTAGCAGCACCTCCTTATTTCTGTCTGCCATCTCAGAGGTTTCTTTCTTCCCCAGAAGATAGTTCTGTAACAAGAGAAAGCTTAATATTTCCATAGGCATTCTGAAATTAAGCCAAGTAACATTTTCACTTACCTTTCTGTAGCAGGAAAGAAAACACCCACAGCTATCATCTAAAAACAATACATTAATTGAACAAAAACTCCACAGTACCCATGTATGCTTGCGATGCCCCAAAGGGGGAGCATGTAAAACCAACAGACAGTTTGAATCCAAGAAATTACCACACAGATACAAAAATAATCTATGACCCCAGAAAGGAATACATTGGATAAGAGTTAAGAGAGAGATCAAGTGATATTGTATCTAGTTATTTTCAATTCAAATTCTTCAAAAAGCCACCTTCTGCTTTTCTTTTTCTTTTCCTTCACTCCCTTACAATACCAAACTGCTGCCAGGTATCAAATCTGTAGCTACCATTTCAGAGAAGAGAGGCCTTTGAGAGAGAAGAGAGACCTTTGGTTTCCCAGCCAAGGACCAGGAAACACAGGTGAACAGTGGCAGATCCCAGCTCTCACAGAGATAGGCAGATACTTTCTTGTCTTCACTTGCCATTTGACCACGGAGTATCTATTTCTTATATTTTCTTTTTTGCTTCTTGCCAGCAATGTAAGAATGCACACTGGAGAGGCATTACTATTGGCAAGATCTGACAACACCCTTCTTGCCTATTTATGTATTTGAACAGCACTAAGTATTGGTGTAAATGCCATGTAACTGCTTGCCTTCATCTCCATTAAAAGTACCCACAAACACATTAGTAAACAGATTGCTTCAGCTCATGGTTTTCTGACAGGGACTTGATTTTGTGCCAACCACAATGTGGATGTACATGGTGCTGAAGTGTAAAGTTGCCTGACATTTTTAATATATACACAAGTATCAAGATAAAAGTATGGAAATGAACGCTATCAAAAAGCAGTAAGAAACTGCAATCAGGCATGCATATACACATCCATTCAACATGAGTGTCAGGCTTACCTGGGGATTCTTGAAAAGTGCGTATTTCTCTATGCGTTCCACGAACATTAGTTTGTTTTGACTATCTCTTGTCCAGTTAAGAAGATTTTCAACTAAATTTTCATGATCTTCAAAGATCCTTTCTGTAGGAATAACAAGAGAGCAAATGCATTTCAATGTGTTGTTACAGAAACTACTCTGTAGTCATATCTCCGAGACAAGGTATATACACAGAGTAAGAAACTAAAAAAACTTAACTTTCAGATGTGCCTAGTTTAATTTTACACAAACACTCATTCAACACTCTCAACGCCATCTCTTCAGGCTTATAGTCCATCAATATATGAAGTGTTTTGATTTTTTTTACCTGACAAAGCCTACCGGCCCACATGAACACAGCAGACTCAAACAATGACATTTTGAATGTTATAAGCACAAAGAAGGAGATTATCTCATTCCATGTACTCTGGCCCACACAATCCCTGAAAGAATTTATTAGGCAGCTTTTTCAGCACAAAATTTGTTTCTACATCCCTAATCAATATCTCACTTGTATAGTATTAAAAGTAACAGACAATGTCTGAAATGCAAAATACCCATGACTAGTGGAGATATTGTGAAAACTGACACTGTCTCTTACAATCAATCTTGCTGAATAAATGATGTATCAACAATGGCTTCTAAGAACTATAAGCACTGGCTCTCTGTTGAAATAGTTATCACTAGTACAACATATAGAAAATAGACAAAAAAAGAGGGAAAGGAAAAAAAAAGGAAAGTTTACTGAAATTATAGAGAAATATGTGAAAACCCTTATTCTAAAGTAAATAAGGAAGAATACGTCTTTGGGAAACCACTAGACCAACTTTCTCCCCCTTTCAAAGACACTAGATCAGAATTCTGCTTTCTGCAGTTTATTCCTTCTTCACACAGGCCACACAACGTTATTTCTGCAAACTATTTTTTCAGACTCCTTTGGGACTAGTTTGACCCTTCAATTGCATCTGAAAGCAGAACATGTTTTATTCCCACAAAATCAATAGCACCGCATTTTTACAGAGGGCATATTGCTCTGTTCACATCCAGTGAAGACTGAGATGTCAGCTGACATCTCAACATCTGTAGTAATTAAGAATACTAAGAAGAGTGAATGCGACAAATGTAATCTCTAGGGAAAGAATTAAGGCTTGAGATGACAACATTACTGAGGTCTCAGCGAGATTCTAAGAAGCTTTTGAGTTACAACTCGCAACTTCATCAAGCTCTACCAGCAACACAGCAGTACTGTCTTCCAAGAAAATAAACAAAGTGTTCTCTAACACAAGAACAGAACAAAAAAGCTTCAGAAGACTGTGGCACAAAAGCTTGTATCTCACAGCAGCTTCATTAGTGAAAGTGGGTGGCTTTCAAAACGTATCAACTGTTATTACAAGAAGAGCAATAATTGAACTCAAACAAAAAACTTATTCACTGAGTATGTACCTATAGCATGTAAACTGCATATAGTGCACTTTTCCTATCATTAAACATACTCTCTAAAATTAAACATCGTAATTTACAGATACTTCACAGACATACCCTGCTCCAACTAAAAATAATGAAAACAACCTTAGTTCCAACTCAAAGAAACCTTTCAGAGTTGTTTCTGCTACAAACTTTTAGGGTAAAACCAGGCATAGCATTTCATTCTGTATTCTGGAAATAGTATCACAGAGTTCTGCTGAAAGTACATATAAAGCTCCTAGTTAAACCATTAGATAACAACAGTTGGCCTTATACTTCAAGTAGATGTACCTAAATCAGCCTCCTCAAAAATGAGTTAACCATACACAATTG
>JANHGB010070168.1:5966-16087 GCA_026283785.1 Coracopsis vasa
CGCTAGTCTCCCTACACTTTTGGCTGTGGCATCTGTACCAGACTGTCAGGCATTCTAATCTATACTCTCCCATGATACTTTGCTTCTTATCTATGTCATTTGCCAATTAAGTACCATAATATCTGAGACTTAGTGGGTTTCTTGAGATGAGTATTACAAATAATAACAGGAGCTTTAATATATGCCCTCTTGTAGTTAGCAAACAAGTCTGTTTCCAGATATAGAAAGGATATTGTCTTGACTTTAATTAACCTCTCCATGCAGATTATAGAATGTAAATCTTCTTGGCAGAACATTTTCTTCTTATGCATGCAGAGAAGGTGATACTTAACCAGAACACCCTCTCGCAAGCTTAATTGTTGTATTTGTGGTTTTTGATGTTAAACACACATGCACACAACAGGTTTTAACTTTTCTGCCAACACGGATTTTCTTAAAAACAAAATCTTGCATACCATGCTGTGAAATACACAAGTTGATAAATTATAGTGCTATAAGGTGCATTAGTTTCACAGGTATATAAAATGAGATTTCACAGTTGAAAACGAAGATCTAGATTCCTGACTTAAGTTCAGTTTTAGCCTGTGCAAAGACCGGTGCTGTCTTGCTCATTTGCTTTGCAGAGAAGCCTGCAGTCTACAGACAGGAAATTCTTTTAGTGTTTGATGTGCCTGTGACTCATTTAATCTACACTGATCACATGGTTGTTTTTCCAACTATACTCTGTACAGGTTTTTTTCTTTTCTTTTTGTTGTTTTCAGGGATTAGTTATTGAATCAGAGTGCTGGCTTTCAGTACACTGCAATTATTTCTGTTAGTTTTGAGCCTCCATCAGTCTTAATCAACACTTCTGCAAGCATAAGTCATACAAAGTATTTGGAAATATCTTTTTGTAGAGCATGGTTTGTAAAATGAAATTTGTAGATAATCCTCCATTTCAGATAACTCTGAAAACTTACAAGTGCGTCCTCCATATTTAGCAGTCTCAGGTGTTTAAAAATTTGACATATACTTTTGATGAAGTTAACAAAATGGTATAGGAATGATAGAGATCATCACAGTAGCTAGTATTTAGACAGAGTCAGTGTTGCTAACCTGCTCTTCCAGAATGTGCGTTCTACTGAATCCAGCCATTAAGTGGGCAGCTGTCTTGTATGTGAACTTTGCATGTGGCAGGTAGAATTTTCCTAATGCAAATGTTCCTCCGAAGCCTTCATTCCTAAAGATGAGATAAAAATTTCTTCCTAAAGCCTGAAATGGCAAAGCTTAACCTGAGTGAATCAATGGCAACGTGTGTAGATTTTTGCTGTAAAGTTAGCATCTGGTTAAACTCGTGTTTTACAAAGTGTTTTTAGCAGGTGTCTCAAGCTCATTGTACTTCAGTTGTGTGTTCAATAGGAAGTCAATGTAGTTGTTAACCCATTCTCAAACTGTACAAAACACATCTGCTGAAGTAGAATATTCAGGATGCCCCAGACCTGCTCCCTGAGTCAGTGTCTCGGTCTAAGGAGAGTTCTTGTGGTTTATCACATCGGAAGGACTTAGACTTTCAAATGCATAATGTAATTAAAATCCGAGTGTTGCCTCAACCATTTCCTTCTTTCTCTGTTTTTTAATAGGGTGCTGTACTGACTCCCTCCATGGACCACACCATGTCACTACAGCCTGCATCCATGATAAGCCCTCTGACACAGCAGATGAGTCATCTTTCATTAGGCAGTACTGGAACAGTATGTAGCAATTGAATGCAAACTAGAACTTAACACAAGTAGAAAATACTGCATGTAGATCACAGTATGCATGTTCGGCTTGCATATAGGGAAAAGTAATCCTTCAGTCTTTCATCCAGTAAAATATTAATAGCTGCTTCCATTTTTAAATCTTACTCAGCTCTTCTTTGTCAGTATATTATTTGATCAAAAATTGGAAATTAATAAATAAAAATAGATCAAACCAAATGAAAGGAACTTAGGAGACAGCTCCAAAGTTGTGTTGGAAAGGGAAAAATAGTTGGTTTACTCTTCAGGAGAAATTATGACGATTTGGGTTAATGGAGAAAGAAAAGTCCTTCGCACAGTATTTGAAGCCTAAATTTGAGTTTTCTCAAAACAGGTATCTCACTTTTCTGAAAAGCCTGTTAATGTCAGACACAAAAGTCTTTTTATCATGTATATTGCTTTAGGGAGACAGTTAATATCTGTTAAACAATATCATGATAGATATTTTGAGTACTCTTAAATCTACATTGGGCTTGAACTCAACTTAATGGACTCTCTGTCTTTTTAGTACATGCCAGCCACAACAGCTATGCAAGGAGCCTACATACCCCAATACACACATGTCCAGACAGCAGCGGTTCCTGTTGAGGTCAGTATATTTTATAAAAGACCAGAGATGAGAGACATGAATATGATACTAGGTTTTGGGGGGTTTGTTTTGTTTTATTCCTAGAAAAACTATTTTTTAAAGCCTAACATTGTGACTGTGAGCGCACTGTGAATACACTGTATATTAAAGTTATAAAATATCATTATTCTTTACTAATATAAATAGTAGTATAACAAAGAATGACCTGTACTTGTAGCAGTACAGTACTTGAAGCAGTATTCCATATGAGCATAACTCAGATGAAATTTATGGGTTTTGAAGGCTAACTTCCAATAGGAAAACTTCAGGATGGAGTGTGGTTTTGTTTCTTGCATTTAGTTTTCCTGTGAGCAAACTTCTCTGCTAACAGACCATGATTGTAACTTTTAGCAAAGAATCCTGATTTTTACCCTGCATCTCAGGATACTTGTTTCTTAGGCTATTTGCCTAAAAAACTCCTCTGCAAGTCCAGTTGAAAACCATAACTAAATGGTACACAATAGTTTGTCTACTATATCTTACACCCTTTCATAGGTCAGTACTTCTTTAACAGAGGAGCTAGGCAAGGTATACTGCAGCTCTTGTACTCAGAATGAGTGCTAGATAGTCTCTGCCAGAGCCTGTAAGGAAAAACATTTTATTTCAAAGTCTGTTTGCCCAGAAACCCTAGAAATTGTTTGGTTCAGTTTATTCATCTACCCACATGCAGATAAGGGCTTTTGGTAATTAGCTGGTAGCACTGTCTGCCAGAGCATTATCAGCTGAATTAATTACCTGGTTTCTTGGGGGTCTGTGTGCAAAGTCCCAACTACAGTTCTTTGTGTTACCTAGTGCCAGTCACATCACAGTACTTAAAGCAATAGTGTTTGTACATGTGGTAAGTAGATCTCATTCTTCTCGCTGACCCTCAAAGGGAGAGGGGCAGAATGATCTTTAGCATTTTCAGGTTGAAAATGTACTAGTAGTTATTTGCTCGTTCTGTGTATTTATTTTTATAATGTTAAAGGTTTGTGGTTTATTTTAGTTATCAAGGCAGCTGAGGTAACACAAGGTTTGCTTGATCATTTTATTTCTTTGTTTGCTGAAATGTAAATCAGTGCAAAATTAACACCTCCAGTTTGGAATACCCCACTTGAGAAAAGTTAGAAAGCCTTTAGATTTGAAGATTGTTAATTGCATGAGTCACATCAAAATACAGATGGCAGCTAATGCTGCCTGATTTTGTCTCATGTCTTGTCTTCCTTTTTATTTGCAGGAAGCCAGTGGTCAACAACAAGTTACAGTAGAGACATCCAGTGACCATTCTCCATATACATATCAGCAAAATAAGTAACTGTGAGGTAGGGGCTCATCCTGTCACATGAAAGATTTTAATTCAAAGATACTTTATTTCATAACTTACAGTGCTCTGTATTGAATTTTAATTCTTTCTTTAATGTCATATAAAATTGATAAATCTGAGGACAGGCAGTGAGGTTAATTTGAACTTGGCCAGATTTAGAAGCCAGGAAGGAAAGCACAGGTTCTAGAAGTGAGTTAATGAATTATGAGTAATAGAGTTTTAATAATTTTCTATAGCATAACTGGATTATGTTGGATTTTAATTTGTTCATCTTGGCAGTGTGCTATATGCAAGAATAACAATGAATTAGTGCAAAACTATGAGAATCACAATGATAAAGGGAACTGTATTTATACATAAAATATCCTCTAGTTCTGTGGTACATATAAGATTTGGAAGCAGCATTGCGACTGACTTACAGAGCACAGGCACGGAGTTGGTCTGGTAGAAATCCTTGCTTGACCTTTTCTCCTGCAGACTTCCCTGCTCATCCTTTACTCTAGCAAAAAGCAGTTTGATCCAAAATTTTTACAGTTATTTCTTAATGCACATCTTTGTTTGGCTCCGAATCCAGAGTTTCACTTTCCTGCTCCCAAGTTTGCGTGGGCTTTAGTTACCAATCATTAACTTCACGTGAACTCCTTCCATGCAAAATTCTTGCTTTCTATAGATTGCCAGCATGTGAAAGTATTGTTTGCCCTAACTGTTCCCTTCTACATCCTCCATGTTTTGAAATTCTGGAATTTAATTCTTTCTTAACTCACCTTTTTCCGAGTGCTTTGTAAACCAGCAACTTGAGTACAGAATCATTTTAATCAAATTTCTAAGACCTCATAGTGAAAAATTCCATTCGTTCAGTTGCAATAATGTGCCAGAGGCTGTTAAGAAGGGGTTTCTACAGCATTCACAGCATTTATTAGATACTAAAAAATGATAATCAGTTATGTGTGAAGAATTTCCAATTGTGTGATATTCTCCCTAAAATATATAGATCTAACAATACACACATTTTGGCATTACCTTGGACTTTGCAGGTCAGATGTGCTGTTTGACAACAACGCTCTCATCCCCATTTCCGGCAGAGCAACTTCTTACATGTTCAAGAATGTAAAGATAGAAACAAACCAATGGGAAGATTTCACACATTCAACAGAAGGCGCAGTCTGCATAGTGCAACACATGACCTGTGTTTATTATTGTAGTCTGGCCAAATGCTGGTATCTAGAGAAAGCCCATATCCTTGATTTTCTTCCAGGGCAGGGAGAAAGCAAAGCTGCAGACTCTTCCTATTATCCATCGCCTAGTGTTAAAACCATGGCTCCTGCACGTTTCCCATGCCAAGGCTGTTGGCTGGTGTTAGCTGCTTTTCAATGAATTATTTGTTTTGCCTTAAGTCTTCCCTGTGGGCATGTAAAACCTCCTTACCAATAGAGATCTGTGGTAGATGATGAAGTGTAATCCTGCATGTCATCTCCCTGTCCCGCCTCTCTCTCCCAGTCTGTCAGTGTCTTTCCCATAGACTGGGACCAGGCAAGAGTCTCCTGAAAGGATGAGATGTGTTCCCATCTGAGACACATTTTATAGATACGACTGTGTAGAATACCGAGCTCTGTGAGCAACTCTGTTCATTTGCTGTAAGCCAGTCCTCCATATATTTTATTCTTAAGAGAAGTACTTTATCTGTGTTTATATGCAGTGAAAGCCGGAGGAATCTATGTCAGCAGTGGCTATGGCAGTGAGCACATGGGGAAGGTTAATATTACTCAGCTAATTTCAGCCTCAGAATATGGCATTTGGTATTTCTGTCGCTGGAACATGTTGGTACTTGTCGGTTTTTGGACAGGTGAAGGGGAGGGAATTGAGAGTTATTTCTTGCCCTAAATACACTGCAGTCTCTTAATTATTGTGGCTTTATTACTGTTGTCAAACTGAAACTTCAGTCTAAATGTACATGCAGCACTTTTGGGAATGTCCTATTAAAAGTCAGTATGCATATTGCCATAAATAAGGGGTAAATGACAACTAGCATATTGGCACAAGTGGATACAGTCAATCAGAGATACAAAGCGTCTTTCCTTTGTCAGCTACATTTAATCACTTTATAGCTTCTTTTCAGAAAGTTGCCATGTGAAAATAGTCAAAGGGACTTGAGAAGAAAAACATGTTATAATTATATATATGCCTGTAAATGTACAGGCCTTAAATAGCAGACTTTGTGTTGAGAAATTTAACAATTGACTAAACGTTTTTCATTAGCCGTGTATTTTTTTTTAATCCATATGGCAATATCAGCCAGTGCAGTAAACTGAGAAGTCTTCCTTCAAGTTTAATAAGCCCTGAGTTGCTGTTAAGTATTAGCAGTGATGGAGGCACAGTAGCTGTCTCTGCATTAGCTGTTGTACATAGCCTCCCTGAGGCTGCGCCAAAAGAAAGTTGTGTTCTTTTTCCAGACATCAAAAGCCTTGGAGATGCCACGGGAGTAAGCTCACGCACTCAAGCACTTTTGGTCAATTAAAAGGAAACAACAATAACAAAACAACAAAGAAGGGAATAGCTTTGAATGCAGTCTCAGGGTTCCCCAGTGGGAACTCCGCATGCTGAACAGGTATTGGAGATAAGAGGGGGGAAGTACAATACAGGCTGTATCCTGGCAGAGATATCCCTTACCCTGGGAAGGGCCAAGCACCTGTATTGCCACCTGTGTTACTTCTCAAATTTATACTTGGATTCACTTAGTCTTCTCGCAGCTGTCTAAAATAGGAAATTATTTAGTTTTGTCAACAGCTACATTAGAAAAAAAGGGTGCAATTGTAACTCTGCTCTAGCTCTGACCTTTCTGTGTTACAGATGTCCAGTGTTGACCCGGCCTGGAGAAGGGTGCAAAGGCTGAAACAATCATGGATTTTACTGATCAATTGTGCTTTAGGAATTATTGACAGTTTTGCACAGGTTCTTGAAAATGTTATTTATAATGAAATCAACTAAAACTATTTTTGCTATATGTTCTATAAGGTGCATAAGAAAAACCTTAAATTCATCTAGTAGCTGTTCCCATGAACAGGTTTATTTTAGTAAAAAAAATTTTTATCAAGTGTTATGACGCAAAAAAAAAAAGTTGAATTTCTGGGTATGCACAGATGACCACGAAGACTTATTCATGTGCATGACAGAATTTGTGTTTTGGATTCTTTTTATTTTGTTGGTTTCTTTTTTTTTTTTTTTTTCTTCCCTTTTTTTTTTTCTCTTTTTTTTTGGTTTGTTTTTTTTTTTTGTAATTGTATGAAATGGGTTTTCTGAAGTTTAAAATAGTAAAACATCTAAGACGATGTTCTGTGCTTGCAGTGTGTGAGTGTTGCTTTAGTGCAGTGTTGCAATTATAGTGTCTGGTCTTTTAGCTTTCTGTTTTTCTTTTAATGTAGTGTGAAGTGTCTTATCCTTTTCTATAAATTCCAATTTGCCTTAAATCTTTCAATGCTGTAGCTGTTTCAGTAAGTAGTCCAAACTAATGGTGTAGAATGCTTTGACCAAATGAGCTGGTCTATTATGCCTTGTAAAACAGCAGCATAGGGCTTTTAAAGGTAGTCAATAAAAATTGCTGAAAATTTGGCTTTTTTAATGTGTAGTAAGTGTTTTTAATGATTTTTCACATAATATGTAAGGTAGTGAAATGCAAGAGGGAAAAAAATGTTTTGTGTGAAACACATTTTCTGACTGGGGAAATTTTAATAGGGTAAATTGTTTGTAAGGCCATATGCCAATAGTTCCCTCTGGTAGTTTGAATGATTTAGGAACTCTGCTGTATGATGCAATGTAAAATCTTTTTTTGCCTTTTTTCAGAAACTAACTTGATGTTCTAGTTTTAGCATAGGTAGAGTAGGGAGTTTGGGGTGGAGATATCACCGAATGTTTTTGTCCTTCCTTTATACTAATGATAGTGCTTTAGGATGAGGATTGTGCTGAGACTTAGCAAACAGAAAAGTTGCTATTACAGCAAAATGGCAAAAGCTAAAGGACTTGTTTTCAAACATACGCTGAGATGTAAGTAGAAGCATAATTGATTGGGTACTAGCTCTCTATAGTAGGTAAATAAAAATAAAAAGACTTGGCACTTTTAAAAGGTAACTTTACCAAAGAACAAAGAGCCAGTAACCAATAATTCTGATTTGTCTCAGCATTACGTCTTCTGTACTCTTTATTTTTGCCGGACCAGTTTGCGGTTAGGAGAATGTGCCTTTTTTGTACATTTGCATTTAGGTTTTATAATTTTAATTGACGTATGGACACAAAAGCATGAAGGAAGACTTGGATCCAAGCAGTGCCACACTTTACATCATCACTACAAGTGTTAAGTGTAAAGAAAACCAATTTTGAAACTATGAAATTCCTGATTCATAAATACACAGTTATTTGTACTTCACATATTAGATAATTCACTGCTACTAAAGCTCTTTATTACAATTGCATATGTTTTAAATCGAATGATAAATTAAGTTGTCTTCCAAAACTGTGTACTTCTCTGGTCAGCTGTATATGATCAGTTATCTACCTCAAAGTTTATTTCCTTTTGTATTGGGACAGGTTGCTGGCCCTCCCTGTTTCCACAGACCAAATCATCCTAGCTCGGGAGCTAGGGCTAAGCAGTTGTTTCTTTCAAGTATTTTTTAGTTTTTAAATTTTGTGTGAGTATTGGAGTATAGATGTCGGTGACATTTCATAGTTTCAAAAGTAAATTGCTGCTCTGAGAAGTGTAGATTCTAGTGAAATACATAGTCATAAGAGATGTGTTTTTGTTTTTTCTTTTTTTAAGAAGTTGTGGTATTATTGGTTCTATGCTCCCTGGAATATTACTGCTTTGTAAAAGTCCAGACTTCCTGCAGCACCTTGCCTGTATCTGGTAACTTTCCAAACCTGGATCTCTCACTACTTGATATTTTTGCGTTAATTAAAACTGCAGTATGATAGCTGTGTTAGAGGGAGGGAAGAGCTGCTGCCAGAAATGTCTGAACTAAGTGCCATACTCATTGTCTGGGTAAGATTTGGGAAATTTAACCTCTGTACATAAAGAAATAATCAGTTACGTAAACATCACATAGTAGACAGCCATTAAATTATAAAAAATTAATTTATGAAGAAAGACCTTTTGTACAGATTGAAAAAAAAAAAAAGATTTTCATAGAGATATCTATATGATCAAGAGAGTTAATTTTTTATTTTTGTTTTACTAGTGCCACAAACTTGCCAGTGGTAACTTATTTGTCCGGTTCAAGATAACTCTGTAGTTTTGTTTCCTAGGACTTGTTGTTAAACGCCAAAAGACATTTTTGAACTGTAAATTTGATTAGATTGTTAGCTTTTTTCTGTTTTATTTCTTTGAAAACTTTTGAATAAAAAAGATCCAAAAAAATGAAAATCCATCGTCTTTTTCCTTCAGCCTTTCCTTTATTGGGGGAAAACCCAACAGGTTGTGGTAAAACCTTGATGTTCATTTTGAAGTGCTCGGAGTAGCTTTCTGCTTTACAGTCTGGGTTTTTCCCTCCTGCCTTTTGGTAAAAGCAAATTTTAACTCTTTCAAACCACATTCAAGTCACTTATTCTTTCAGACAAGGCAGGAAAAGATGTAGGAAAAACATATGATGAGATATCTGATTTGAATGCAAGAACTCTGTTGCCCTCTGTGTCAGCCTGCGCAGAGAGTTACAGGTAACCAGGCCTGCACACTGTAGGTGTAAATGCAGGCCAGTTTTCTAGAAGGATGGAGATGTAGGTCACTTCGGTCGTTCATAGCACTGAACTGCTGCCTGAAAGTGCTTTCACCTTACCCCATGCAGTGGCATTAGGTGGCATGCTCAGTTCTGGAGAGCAGAGGTGATACTTTACTGGAATTCAAAATGATCCCAAGTGTTCGCCTTCCAGCTGCAATCTGTAAGCACTTTATTTCTTTAAAGATGGTCTCTGATTTTTATTACTCTTTTGGCAAGATCACTGCTGATGATGATGTATGTCAGGCAGAGGTTTGCTCTGCCTGAAGTGTGGCTTGGGAAAAAAAGACAGGAAAATGCGAACTATTGCATTGCTTCAGCCAAATGCTTTACCAACTGTGTGGTCCTCAACGTAGCTTTGTATCGATGAGTGTGCCAGGAGAGGGGCTTTGACCTAGTCTTGGGCACTCAGGGGTGCCCCCAGTGGCAGAGAGCAATAGCTAGGTGGTCCAGTGGGTTCCTGTGACTTGCCACCAGTGCTGGATAGGCAGAGGGGAGGCTCGTTTGCCGCAGGCTTATGCTGTCCTGGAGAACCCTCTTGCGCCTTGGGAGACAGTCATTTGCACTGTACACATGGTTTTGACATATACCAAGGGCTCCACTGACGTTGCAACAGGCCAGGCAGCCTGCTGGGAGGGCTGCTACAACTTCTC
>JANHGB010070174.1:0-45762 GCA_026283785.1 Coracopsis vasa
ATAATGGTGATAGCAACCAGACCAAATTTAGCACCTTTGGGCAAAACATTGGGGCTCTAACTTCAGCTGAGAGCTTGGAGGCTCCTTAGGGTGCTGTCAAAACGGCGTTTCACATCACAGCTCTAATACACCTCTCTGAATGGCAGCATATACCAGTAGCTGCTGGGTTTGTTTAGGATACATCACTCCAGCCTTGGGTTTAGGGTAGGCTTAGAAACATTGTGCAAACTTGCCAGTTGGACAGGGTTTTGAACAAAGACACATGAAACAAGTGGATTGGAAGACAAATGCAGAGTGCTGCTGCTGCTGGCTTCTTGCATTATTTTGCTGTTAAGGACTAGAAACATAAGCCAAGAGTGTTTGAATGCTGGCACTGCGCTCAATATTGGGAGCATAGAGCAGTGTGTGAAAGCAAATTAGTGTATTTTCTTGGAAAAATAAAACTCATGCTCTTAGCTGGCAGATACACTAAGCTCTGGTAGAAACCAAGCTGACTGGGCAGAACTGAACTTGCAGCATAACTCTTATCTCCCCAAGATATACAAAAAGCTTTTTCATCCAATTGTTTTTGTAACAGCAGCCCTATGCTGGAGAAACCTGTGCTCTTCTGACATTAGTATTTTACTTACCATGTTGTATTTTCTCCAGGCTGACCAACTATATAGTTTTATGCATTTGCTCAATACTTCCTGCTTTATTTTATTCTTTTATAGTACCTTGATTGTTAAGACAAAATGAGATGGTTTTGGAGGGAGAAATACGTCACAAAAAAAGTCTGATATATTAAACATGGGGTAATTTCTTAAAATGCCACCAGAATTGATGCTTGTTTTTTATTTGTTGAAAAATTCTAGCTGCATAAAATCATACTAGTAATTAAAGTGCTCCTAGGAACATACAGATTTCAATTTTATGTGAAACTATAGATCCAGTCTAGCATAAGTATTCATACAGCTCTGAATGGAGCACCATTTTTTACCATATTAAAATACAACAGCTTTGGATATAATTTTTTTGTGTTCAGGCAAGCATCTGAAAATGTTCAGGGTTAGGCTAAAATTTCTACTAGATGTTTCAGTGTTTCAAAATTTGTTAGATTAAGTAAAAAAAGGTAACATTAAGACTTTCTAAATGAAGTGCAAGTAAGTATTTATTCCTCCATGTTAGACAAAGGAAGCAGATGAAGTCAAAAGGTTGAATTTTAACTTGCCCATGCATGGCTATTGATGTCTTCTTGTAGTAGGATGCCCTGCCAGCACTGCTGGTTTGTTGTAAAAGATCAATATGAAAGCTCTTGCTGTGAGGAAATAAGTTGGATGGTGCAACTGTTTCAAAAGTGTTGGCAGAAACACAGAATATGAGCATTGGTGAAAAGTTGATAGGAAGTGGGACTTCTTATTGCTTGCTTTTCACTCATTTGGTGATCTTATCTAATGGGTAATATTTTATGAGACCATTTTTCAGTAATCAAGAACAGAAGGAAGTGATGTTGTTTGAAGAGCCTTTAATAGCTTCAGTCAGTTGTTTGGCAATGTGATGCTCGGGGTGTTTCTAGCAATGCGTAGCTAATAGGATAATGGGCAGAGCCATCCCATTAAATCAGGAGAAAATCTGTTCTCAAAGCGTGTTGCTAAATAAAGAAGGTAATTTGTTTCAGTGCTTTATTAGATGTTTAACAAATGTGAACTGCACTTGGTTGACTATAGTGAGTTGACTACAGTGGTTGACTACAGTGAGTTGTGTACATTTCAGATGACCATCTTGTGAGTAACCTAGTTCAGCAAATGGATTTTACAGTCCTATGGCATCGGCAACTGGAATTGTGAGTCAAGGCTGGCAAGCATAAATAGTGCCTTCTTACTTTATATACGTCATTATCTATGGCAGCGACTTTGCCAAGTAATTGTTATGGTAATTGAAAGGGTGCCAAGGGGGAATCAGATTTCTTTCTTAAGGTATTTATTATAAGTGTAAAAAAATTACTTGTGTTCCTGGAGGGTTTTGAGATCAATGTGCCCAGAATGTGGGCCATAAAGCCTCTTTGACACTTTCATCTGAAAAAGGTTGGTGTTTATTTAGGGTTTACCCTCAGGTAAGCATTATTTTGTGCTTGAGGACCTGAAACAGATGCCTGTGGGCTGGCAGGGTGGTGGTGAGTGAGAGTGACAGGTAAAGGATGCCAGTCTCATGTACCCTGTATTGAGGGGCTGCAGCTCTTCACAGGATATGGTCACAGGACCCTCACTGATCGTTTTCACTGATCATTTTCACTGTTCTGCTGAGGAACTGAAGATTTCAGGCACACCTTTACCCTCTTTATTCATGATTAACTTGTTTATGCAGTATAAAACTGGCCTGGGACAGTGATGTGCACAAGCAGCATTTCGGCAATGTGCACATTCAGGAATCTTAGTACAAGCCAAAAATGATCATTATTTGTTTATAAAGGAGAAACTCTTCCTCATTAATTACTTCTACGTAGCTTGTTTCTCCAGATGTCACAGTCTTATGCTGCTTTCAAAAGTTATTATCCCAAAATCCAGCTCCCTAAATTGACATAGCGCAGCATGTGTCTAGGACTAAACATTGATCACACAGTATAAAAAGCATCTCATAAAACTAGGTGCAGCATTGATATCTGTGACTCCCAATATGAATGCCTTGGATATGAGCAGTGGTATAAAGCCACCAGACCTCTAACTTTTGGATCTCTATCATCTTCCTTTCCACCTTGCCTGTAAGTCCTGAGAGGATGAGATGAGCCTCAAGCCATTCACAGGACTGTCTATTAGTTTGTGCTGGCTCAAAGAATTTTAATTGTTGTTGGGAGAAAATACAAAGCATGTTTAGAATGGCTCACGCTTCTATAGCTATGCATCATTTCATCTCCTCCTCGCTTCATGCATGTCTTTCCTACTGAATAAGTTCACTGCTCATCTTTGCTAATAGCTTCCTCAAGGCAGCATAAAAGCAGCTTGATCCTTGGCAATGTTGCCGATACACAGAAGTGTTTTACCTACTGATTTTTTTATACCTATTTATAGTTCTGAGCAGTAAAAGCAGGTCTTTCTGTATGGAGGAAAATTTTACTCTCTCAGTTTGCAGTAAGTTCACATAAGAATGGCTCCACCTTGGCTAGAGCTCCAAGTACACTAATGCCTAGTTAACAAGCCATTCAGAACTAATTCTTTATACTTGTTTTTTCTTTGTATAATATTACATTTTTACCGAAATTGGTACATCATCTCCTCTGATTTTGAGCCAAACTTCAGGAAAAAACAGTGACAGATTTTCTCAACTCCTCTTTCAGTCTATAAGTCACAGTGTCTTGCAAAACACTGTTGTATTACTAAAGTGGGATATGCTGATTTTACCTTTTTACTTCAGTGTTGTACATAAAATACATGACCAAGACCGAATTTGCAACCCAGATGTAGTTCTGGAATTATTTTTTTCCTTAAGAAGAGCAGTATTTCATCAATTTGAGGAAAAAGAGCTACTGTTAATTCACATTCCCTAGAAGACAAAGCCCTATAGTCACAGCTGTTGTAGGTTTGCCAAATAACAAACCAGCAGTGAAAAACCTTGTGTGCAAGTAAAAGGGGCTTGGGCTGAAGACCAAAATATTCATATAAGGAACTGTAAGCACATCATGGTCTGGAAGGCTCAAGTGCTTTTCTTTTTCTTACACTGCAAGGCAAAGGCTTCTGTTCTTTTTACTCTCAAATGAAATGAGAATATTGGCCCTTCTGCGTTTTAGTCAGTTGATTCTCATTAACTTGATGGCTAAGAAGCAGGCATGGTGGAGAAGAGGGGAAAGAAAAACATTTTTAGTCTGGGATCTTTAAGTCTTTTTGAAAAATGAGGTGGATGCCCATATATCATAATTCCATGTTCTGTTTATGCAGCCTGAGCTCCATAAGTACATAATAAATATGGCTTCATCCCTCTTCCGTGTTTCCCTTTGTTCTTTTCACTTTTTTCTGGAGAGTGCACACACAATGGCTTTCAAGCGCATGTCAGCAAAGCCAGTTTCAATAAAGATGAAGTCTTGAGGCTTATCCTGGCAGAAGTAACTTACATCTGCAAAGCGCCTACAGAAACTTTTTAACTATTGCCAGACTGCTGACTGTGCTGTGTGTCAGCCTTGTGATGTTTTATCTTCTGCATGTTTCTGTCATTACACTCACTATGTTGCTCAAGCAGAATCTTTGATACTAGTTGTATTTATTTGGCTAAGAATCTCCACTGTCAGATTATGTCTGTAGAAGTAGTGAGCTTAAAAAATGTCTTGCTGGGATCAGAGCTAGAAGATTTGGGATGGCTTTGAACCAAAGCTGCACATGATGTGGCCCGCAAGATCTGGGTGGTAGCTGAAGAAACTTTTATATAGCTAATTTTAGTGGTGTGGATTTCGGTGTATCTAAATATGCCCCAAGTAGCCTTAGGTATATTAAGTTCTCTTAAATCCTTAACAAATTCATAATGTTACATTGCATGTAGCTAGGTCTGGCACCTGCATTAATTAGATAACTCATAATTAGTCAGAAAGATCCCTGGGATAATAAATCAGTTATACCATAAACTTAGAAATGTCTGTAGCCTCTTTTCACCTCTCCCTCATCTGTGGACATACAGTTTTTTGGACACCTGACTTCATTCATCTATCTGAAGAAACTTGGTAAAAGTCAGGTGGGACCAGGTCTGTACATAACTTCATTTGAGTAGGAGCTACTGCCCCCACTGACTTTTTTTTACTTAACAGAAAGTCAGAGTGCTTCTTCAAGAAGTGAGAGATCTGGGTTGCTGTCTATGCCCTTCCTGCAAAGGATTGAGTTTACCTACCCAGGCCCTCATTACTAGGGCAGGGGCTATCCTGTGTGAGACCAGCCTCCACCCATCCTCCTCACATGGAGATGGGTGCCAGCACGTGTTTGGGAGTCAGGATTATCCAGTGATAATCTGCTGTGAAAGAGATGCTGGTTCCAGGGATTGTATCTGGAATACTGGTCCTGCTCTTTTCTAGGTAAGCACTTGTACCCATACATGAGACCTTCTCTCTTTCTTTTACAGTTTTGCATCTTATATGACACTTCTTTGAATGATACTTGCATTTCTGACTTTGTAGTCCTTGACTTTGAGACGCTGTTAAAACAGAATATCCTCTAGCTAAGACACTTTCCTAGATGTGAAAGATGGGGCTCCTTGGCTGAATAAATACCAGTAGCTGGGGTTCTTCTCCTAGTCTTTGCTATAGGTGCTGTGTTATCTAAAAGGTGGTTACTGCTGCTGATGCCCACTGTCAGAAGGCTGTGCAGGCTGGGTCTCATGTAGGTGGAGGAGGTTAGTGTTCAGTGTGGTGTCTGTGCTAGAAGTTGACATCTCACTGTGGGCTTCGTGGCATGTCTGAATTTTGTACTTTCTGGGTTTCCAACATCAGTAGCCTAAATTTGACTGGACTTGCTGTAGGTATGTAGAAGTACTTGCATTCCTCTCTGTTCAGTGAACTAAAATGCAAATGTTGCATTCAGGAAAATAGGCTATGTTCTGTCTAAAAAGCACTTAACATTTCAGTGATTTATTGTCTGTGTTTTAAGAACAGAACATAAGACTTCTGGCTTTATGTGACCTAAAATTTCTATATGTTTTCTGGTGAAATATGTTAAGGAGCAGACTACTGAAATAATTACACTCCCATATATGTAATGTTTTCTTGCAAGTCTTATTATGACTTCACAAAATTGTTTCTGTCCTGAAAGAAAGGGAGAAATAAGATAAAACTATATTAAATAATTGGAGAACTTGGTGTTAGTAGGGTAATGGTGAATAATGACTTAAGGATTTGTAATCAGAAACTCGGTATTTGATCCTTTAGTTGATTGCATTGAGTCTTACATTCATAAACATGCAAAAATATTACTTTGATACTTGTGTAAAGCAGCATCATGAAAAATTGTAAAAGGTCTTGGCTTATAAGAGGTGACTGGTTTTAATTATTTTTGTTTTCTGAGGTATAATCTGAGAGGTTTCTATCCGCTGAGAACTTGCAGTGGGCCCAGCTCTAGAGAAGCGCAAGCCTGTGGGAGGGTTTCCCAGGTGTGTTCGTTTGAACTTGTTCTCACAGACCAACCAGGCAAGTGTGCAGGTATAATGCTACATTGGTTTTGTGGGAAAACAATGCTCACAGTGCTTTTAACTAAAAGGAAAAAAAGCGGGAATGCCAAACATCGTTGGAATAGGGCCACGAGATGAACTCTCCAAGTAGTTTATTTGCAGAATAAGGCAGCGTTGTCCTTGTCAGCAAGTCTCTTCAGCTTGCCAGTCATAACTTTTTTGAGATGCAGCTGGCTGGTGTACTGCACCTTTGCATGTGTCTGGATGCTTTTCTGCAAGGGACACCCAGAATGCAAAGCAAAAGAAATACTACGGTGACTGGAACAGAGGACAAGGGGCAGAAAGAGCAGTGTGGGAGTGTTTCTGAAATGTGACCCAACATGGAAGAAGAGAGCAAGCTAAGTGGAAGTGGTGAAAATAATCTTTTACAGTGGGCTTTTATGCTACTTCTACCATGTCAGGTCTTTATCTAGGTGGCTTAGGTTAGGCATAGTAGATATTGCATGGACGTGAGTGTGCATAACCCCCTCTCTCCAACTAGATAATTCTGGTTTATTCTGACTGTGGTAGATCTCTAAAGCAGTTGGCTCACTGTAGGAGCATAAGGGGAAGAGTGAAGGAGAATATGCAAGGAAGAAATAAAGCAGGGGAAACTGACCTTTACAATTAAAGAATGCAAAGCACCAACCTTACGTTTCCTCAGGAGTGCTTGCCCATAAATAAGAAGTGTGCGAGAAATGGAAGTGATGTAGGAATAGGGATAACTGAATTGTGGAATAGAATAATCTATGCACATTACCATGAACTCTGATGGGGAAATAAAGTGAAGCAGTACTGGAGCAGAACTGTGATAGTTGTACTGTGTCTGCAGAGAGGGGCAGTACCCAAATTGACAAGTCAGTAGAGCTGTTGGGTGGGAAGGATTCTGGTTAACCTATGGAAGAGCTGACTAACATAAGAACCTGCAAGATTCCACAAACGGTGTTGCTGCCATGCACCACAAATCTCTAGGCACTGTGTGAAGGCCTGATCACACCCATTTCTTCATAAAGTGTCTAATCTCACCCCTGAGGGATAACGTGTCAGAAACTTGGCAAGTTGAAACTAAGCTTCTTCCTAGATTCCCTGTTTGAGCTTGTCTTTGCTGCACGTCATCTTTTTCTTCCTCCCCAGGGTTTTGTTTTTTTTTTAAGCTATAAGGTAAACCTTGAAAAATAATGGAACTTTAGCACACTTCCATCGCCACCTCATCCAGCAGCAGGGGCAATGCAGTTTTATATGCAGCTGAGGTAGTAAGTTTGGAGGAAATTTTTGTTTATGTGAGGTTTTAGAGGTGTTCATAAGCCCTTTCAGGAATGCATTAAAAGACTTGACTAATGCTGCTGCTTTCATCCCCTTCCCAGGAGAAGGGCATGTGCAGGGGAGTGTTTTGTTTAGGGATTTTTCAAATAATTGCATGCACACATATTTACATCTTGGTGTCTGTTTATGTTAGGGAAGACAAGGTCATAGAAATGTATCTTCATATTTGTTTCTGAAGGTGGTAAGTTTTCGTGATGAAGGCCTTTGCACTTTGGTCTTTGCTCTTGGGTCGGCCCTGAAGAATGCGCTCTCTCTTCCATTGATAAGCTGAATTTCCATGATGGTTGGGCTGTAGGTGTGATTGTTTGCCACTGCCTTGGTCTTGGACCAAGTCTTTCTTACAGATATCTGAAGGGGAGCTATAGTGATGCTGGGAATGGACTATTCATTAGGGACTGTAGTGATAGGACAAGGGGTAACAGGTTAAAACTTAAACAAGGGAAGTTTAGACTGGATATAAGGAAGAAGTTCTTTACTGTGAGGGTGGTGAGGCACTGGAATGGGTTGCCCAAGGAAGTTGTGAATGCTCCATCCCTGGCAGAGTTCAAGGCCAGGTTGGACAGAGCCTTGGGTGGCATGGTTTAGTGTGAAGTGTCCCTGCCAATGGCAGGGGGGTTGGAACTAGATGATCTTAAGGTCCTTTCCAACCCTAACTATTCTGTGATTCTATGATTCAGCAGGGTGATTTATTTGAAGGTGCAGTATATATTTAATAAAATGTACCAAGTTTCAACAAGTTAAATTAATGTAAGGGTGAAAAGCATCATCCAAAAAGAATGCAGTTCTGGATTTTCTTTCCCCTCATGGTAATATTTATACCATATAATGAGTTTTGAATCTAACCAGCAGAACATTGTTGCAACCTATAATTGGTTTCCCAAGTGCACCTTAAGAGATGCCTCTCGCAGAGTGAGACTAATATATAAATTCTGGAGAATCTCTTAGGGAATGCAGTATCAATTCCTATTACAATGGCTAAGCTGTAGATTACCTGGGTAAAACTTGCAGAACTTATGTAAGTATAGAACTGTGTGATGTGTTGACTTGAACTTTAAAGATATAAAGCAAGCTCCTTTTACGCATACAGTAATGATGAAAACCCTCTGAACTGAGAATACACTTTATTTTCTCCAGAGGAACTCACTCATGTATGGGTTTTTTGTACTGTAAGACTAATATGACTGTCCTCAGCAAAACTTTTTGATTTATAGTACTGCAGGAACTCAAGGAATTAAGAGAGGGCTTTGCTCTGCACTACAGAAAACTATCCAACCACTTTTTTGCTTTTGTTGATGCTGCTGTTGTCCTTTCCTTGGAAGTGCTGAAGATAAGCAATGAGGGATGTTTTTTAAATATCTTACAGTTTTTTCTCCTTCTTGAGCCTGTATTCATCTTAGGATTCAACAGAAGATAACATAAAGAAAATGTGCTGGTCCTAAAGCGAACTAATGATTGGAGTGATCCTGCAAAGAGAATAGCTAGCTATAAAGCAAAAAGTCCTTCACAATTCTATTTAAACTCCAGCTTCTTTGACCTGATTCTACAAAAAATTCAGAAAGAAAGAGCTAAAAATTGCTCATTTTCTGTACTGCAATACATAATGTGCAGTGTTTCTATTGTACTACAGCAATACAGAGCAGACACAGAAATCCCTCCACCAATATCCCACCTCTCCTCTGCCCCCTCAGAACATCACAACACTCCATACCACTGTTTCGCATCTAACAGAGGCAATAATGAGTAAGACAGTATTATAAACCTTTGTTGTGCCCCAAACCACTAAAGTATTTGTGCACATGAAGCGATTCAGTGCATGGATACAGGATAGTGGTCATATACCATCCATACAAATTTTTATTGCATGCTTGATGCTAAGTGGGACTTTCAAATTAACCCCTGGAATAGCAGCGACAGTTAGTTTATGTAGATGTAGGTAAGTTTCTAGTACCAACCAGCAGAAAAGATGTCCTTTCCCACAATCTACAGCAGGGGCTTTTAGCATAGGGAAGCTAAGTGTATCTGATCCTGTTGAATTCGATCCTTGTCTTGTTAGCCTTACTGCTCTTTCACAGCCCGGTATAGGACACCATTTAATAGCAGGATTATTTTCAACAAAGGCCTGGGATCAAAAAAGGAAAAAAGGAAAATATTTTACTACATAAGATCAGATTTCATCACTGATACAAACCAATCTGTATTCATAATCTTTCTTTGAAGGAACAAAGCCAAGAAGCCTAAGGACAATCTTACAGCTACTTTGATAAGTTTTCAAAAATAATTATACAAAGGGAGTAATTTAATCTCCACCTTAAAAATGTTCTGTTTATTTGAAATAACAACAGTACTCCCAACTTGTGCTAAGATGCAAATGACTTACATCCCAAACAAAATATTCCATGTGTGCAAGTCAACTCCTTTGTGATATGGCTTACTGTAAACTTCTACTACATATGCACTATCAATATACTTATTAACAAAACTGACTCTTGTAGTTGAAAAGAATTAAAATCTTACTGATTAGAACAAAAATCCCACAATATATCCCATCTGCAAGAAACCTGAAATCAAAACTGGACTAATTCAGGAATTTACTTCCAGTCTGTTTGGGTTGAGACAGTAGGTGTTCTTTTGTAGAACTTACATTTAATAAATGAGGAGAAAAAGGAACTTTCACCACTTTGCTTCAAACCTATGCTGATCACTAGCCATGAAGATGCAAAAGATTAGTAAGATCTGGTGATTAAATTTGCATCTTACTGATGCAAAGAGTCTGCTACTATGTATTAAAGAGACCTGTCACACAGAGAAAATAATGTATCGTAAACGAAAAAATATTTCTCTACTTTCTTATGCCTTGCCACCATTGTAAAGAAGCACATTATCTGAGACTAGTTCATTACTACACTAGTATAAAAGAACAAAGGTGAATTAAAAGATTGCTTTTAAAAACAAGTTGCAATGATAGAAACAAACATGCTAAAAAATCAAACTGGAAAATCAAATCAAGGTTTTGCTACTTCCCTTTCTATATATAGCTATTATACCAAGCATTGAATGGAAGAAGATTACTTCACTTGTACTAATATATTTAAAAAATGTAAACAGGTGTTATTTCTGCACGTAATCAGTCTCTTGGTAATACAAATAATCCAAAAGCTCTCAAAAATTTTAGATTGCCAACACAAACATGGCTGGTTGAGGAAAAGCTTCATATGACCTGTTATGAACATTAGTTTGATCAAATCATTTTATTAATACTGCATGAGGATACACATTATGAAAGTACTGCATTTGTGCTTAAGGAATAAATATATTATTTTTTCTATTTTCTCAGTGGTATAACAAACATTGATATTACGGCATATAAGTCAGTCCGTAATTCAGCATACATACTAATTTATGAATTTCTACTTGTAAAGTTACAGATACATTCCAGCATTTAGCACAGAAGCTTAAAGTTGTTCTTTATAAAACGAAAGAGAGCTCAGGAGTACAAGAACAGTTTGATAATTTACCTTAATGTCAAATTGAAGGTATCTTCTGTCCATCTCCTTGGAAACCACACTTTCTATGATGTCTACAGGCACAAGCTGGAAACAATCATATGCTGGGCAAAAAATGTTGTGAGCTTCACCTTCCTGAATTTTCAGATTCAAAAATCTGCCAGAATTTTGTCAGTCAGTATTCGTGAATAAAAAGTAAAAATTAAAATATGATACTTTATGCTAGATTCACGGATATTCACATTAATCATTTTTTAAACAAAGAATAGGAATTGTCCCTTTCTGCTGAAAAGGGCTACAGATTTGATGAACAGCATAATTAAAAAAAAAAAAAAAGAACACTGTCATGGTCCAAAAGTGAGCACCATCAGCTATGCTTAGCCCCATGTGTTTGTGGCTTCCATCCTTGCCATTTAACAGAGACAGCTCTGCAACATTTAATTAAACTAAGCATTACTTTGAACTTAAATTAGAAATGGAACATGTAAATGTAATTAATCTAGAAAATAATTAATTTGATATGCAATTAATTTTTACAACTGTGCTAGTCAAAATAGATCTGCTCTTGGAAACAAATTTCTAAATGGAGGCCTTTACAGTCCCTAAGCATCAGAATGCAAGACAGAATGAGCTCAGATACCTGCAGGAAGCTGGACTTCAACTAACAGCACACAAGGCTGCTTAGTTTAAAAGCTGTAACTTACTGCTGACATCAACGATGGTACTCATCTGACTTTAATCACCTATAGGCCAGACAGACAGCTATTCTAAGTTAGCCACCTGGAATCCTTTAATAGTGAAGGTAGAGAGACCAACTCATCCCATCTTAGACTTATGTCTTAGAATGTGATAACTCAGCCCTGGCTATGCTCCGAGTAAGTTAGAAATGACTGCCACTTGGGGCTCAGAAAGATGAATCCCACCCTAGATGTGACACTGCAAACATTTGCTTGTCATTGAACTGTAGCTCTGAGTGCATGCATAAATCACAGTATGCATAATCCAGCACCCAAATTAGAATCACCATGTCAGGCCAGTGTTCTCTTGGTAACTTCTACATTGCTGCATAACCATTTGCAAGACAGAAGCATGACTACTACTTTTCTTGCCACTTGAAAAGAATTGCCTTCTAAAAGCTCATATGGAAGAGAAAGAGCTCTTCCTTAACATAGGAGGAATGTGTTCATATAAATTTGCCTAGCTGTGCTGATATGACACTGTAACAAGACAATACAGTGGTACAGTCGACAGACACTTCGAGTGACAACTTCAGTATCTGATAGTGTCAAATCAGCACATCTTTGAAACCCAAGCAGTACTTCAAACATTAGCTGTTTATGGTCTCTGACTTTTCCTCTTCAAAATGGCAAGCATGAAAGTTTCTCAAAAGATAGAAAAGTACATATACTCACGCCTCCCAGCATGCTCTGCAGAAGTCATGTCCACAAGGCATATCCACTGGGTCTTCAAACAGAGATATATTACACATACAAATGTCACACTGTAGATGAAAAAAATACTTCTGGTTAAGAAATACCTTAAAGACTTTCATACTGTTAGCAGGACATGTTATCTTGGAAAATATCAGCAAAAACTTAAAGAAGTGCTCAGTAGGGGAAAAAAAAATCTAACTGCAATTAGAAAAAAAGTTACTTAAGCCACAAAACTGGGAAAGATGAGGTATCTTGGTTTCTGTACCTCCCTTATCAAACAGCACATTTTAAGGTGCTTCCCATCATCCAAAGTGATTGGTGAGTCCTCCAGGTCAGTAAGTGCCTCAACTTGCAGAGCACTGGGCTCTCGGAGATAGAGTTCTAGGAACAAAAGTGACCTGGATTTTTCATCAGCTTCTCAGGCAGCCAGAAATTGAGTTTGGAGATTACAGAGGCTACAGCAAATGTTTAGCATCTCACACAATCAGGTCCAAATCAAGGTGAAGCAATTTGGTTGTGCAACAGCAGCAAATATTTTAAGTAATAATCTACATAAGTACTATTCTTTTTTAAAATACTTTTGAAACTTTCAATCAAAATAAAGAATAAGTTAAGTTACAAATATTCCAACAGAAGACACGACTGCTGAATTTTATATAACTGGTTACTATAGAATATTGAATATTTAATTGAATATTCAGATTCTTACTCTGAAAACATTTAAAGCACAGCGATCAAACTACTCATTGCTTGTGGTTAGGTGTGAAAATAAATATTCATATTCTTCAAGTAGTACAAACAGATTTTTCTTTCCATTAGAACAAAGATTCCATGCAAATGTACTTCAACTTTCAATACCTTAGATACTGAACAGACACAAGACTTTCAAAAAAATTAGCCTATGGTATGCCACTGTTTAAAACCACTTGTGTTAAAGCCAAAACAAAACCAAACAAAAAAAGTTGGTCTTTAAACTGCGAAACTCAATGAGGGCATTTATTGGTGGTTCAGTCATTTCAGCTTATTACCTTGCCAAAATTGAATATTCTAGAAGTTGACAATGCATGATGTTATTATTAAATTGATATGAGTTTGCAATTTTGTTTAAAATGTAACTTTTAAATAAGGAATTTCATGAAGCTCTGAGTTCAAAATAGCAAGTACGGAACATTTACTGAAACAGTTTTAATTATAAGATAGGATGTAAATGCAAAATCTGAAAAGAAGTTTTACAGCCGGGTTTTATTTTATCTATTCCTTTTAGTTTTCATTTTTCTGAAGTCTCTCTTCAGAAAAATTTTATAAGTATTTTATAACTATAAGTATTTATAACATATATATATATAACTATAAGTATTTATAACTATTTTATAAGTAACATTTTGAAAATATCATTTGTATAGTTCTTTAAAAGATTTTTAAATTAACAGCAATCCTAAATGTGTAACTCTGTATTCTGCTTTAGACATGCCAGATCTAGAATGTTCATCATTATCCAAACCTGCATTCCTGGCTCATGGACCACCA
Source organism: Coracopsis vasa (assembly GCA_026283785.1). Taxonomy (NCBI): domain Eukaryota; kingdom Metazoa; phylum Chordata; class Aves; order Psittaciformes; family Psittacidae; genus Coracopsis; species Coracopsis vasa. Next base: position 13,940 of record JANHGB010070174.1, read on the forward strand.
ATGAAAATCAAAACATACAATGTACAACTGAAGACATGTAATCTTTCATTATGTATTTTAATTAAGAAATATTCCTGGACAATATTTAATTGCTAATGTAAATAAGTATATGATACACAGCTTCTTTTCCAGCATTTTATAATTAAAGAAATGAAAGATTTCATGCAGGAATGCAAAATCTTAATTTTAATGTGAGATCTAGGGATGATACATTTGTAAGACTGGGTATAATATTCTGGAAAAATGCTTAGGTCATGGAGCAAAAGTTTTATAATGCTGCAGCTGCAGATTATTAAAAAGAGAACTGTGTCTTCCAAAAGAACCACACTGATTTTAATGAAAGGCGCTTTCATATTTCAAATTTGCAATAGCCTTGTAAACCGCTTGAAGCAGCCCACACATAGTAAAAGTAATTATAAGCCTTCAGTACACTAGTGGGCTGACATTTCAAAATGCAGACAAAGAGAATTTTGTTTTCTAAAGAAAAAATTTTCAAAAGGCAGGGTTCACAGTACTGAGTACATTCAGGGAAATGGATACAATGAGAGTGAACATCTTGGTAAGTATGAGATGAGAAGAGAAGCTCAAAAGAGCCAAATGCACTTGATGTGACTGGCTGGCTAAAATCCTACTTTGTGAGTGACAGCCACTGCGAAAACAGAGTGCTTTTCAGTAGCCAGATGCTCAATTGTGTTATTATATTGAATGTGTAAGGTATCAGCTTCTCTGTTCACCACTTCTGGAAAGAGAGGTACACCTTACAGCTTTACAAATGTATTTTCAGAATGAGATGACAATGCAGCCTTCCTGTCCACACAGGTGTGGTATGATTAGAAATAAGCTCTTCTGCCCTACTAGTTTTAGATCTATTTATAATCTTACCACAGCTGTCTCAATGTCTCCTGGTGAGGGGGTGATTTCATCAGGGGATGTTACAGAAGAGCGAGTAGTGCGTGGAGTTCGTGGAGAAGGGAGCGTATCCCAGGCATTATATCCACTTGGAGGAGGAGTTGGCATCTGAACCCCTGAACGCTGGCAGCAGTTCTCTGGATTAGACATCCATGCTTCAAGTAACTTCTCCCTGTCCCAGTCTTCAATAAAGATACAGATACAGGACATTATGCATTTGGCAATGTTTGAAATACATTTTGTAACTGCACCCTCTAAAGGAAATATAAACATTAAGCTAAAAAATGTAGAAAAAATATGATAAAGTATAAGTGAATGGAACTTTAGGCATTAAATTTTACAGAACACATTCCAAGATAATACATAATGCAATGTATTTATGCAGCTAAATGCATTGCAAGCATCTCCTTTCCCTGTGATATCAGTCTTAAGTAAAATTATTTTTATAATTTATTTACAGCAATTGTCGTAGCAGGGAGACTCAATCAGAAACTAGAACTGCAGTGACCTGCAAACACAGATCAAAGTATAACAGCCCTTGCACCACAGAATTTTCAATATTTTCTCTATGAAAAATGTAATCGTTCAATATGGATTCACTTGTGTTTCATTAGGAAGATGAAGCTAAGTGCTACAAACAAACGAAGAAGACCAAGATACAACTGGATTACAAAAAGATTTGAGACCTAATGAGTTACAAGTGTTTATAGCACAAGTGATGTATTTTTGGGGAGGAACCCTCCACTCCATATATTCTTACATTCTTACTCCATTTTAATTCTGTAACTGTTAGTGAATGATTTTTTTATTCATAATTAACATTGCCTACTTATATACAAAAAAGAACTAATGAAACAAATTTTATTATGCAGATTTTAGAATAAAACAAAATTTTTCTTAATTACTGTTTGAAATGTTTTCTGTTTCTGATTCTTAATAGTAATACTAAAGCTATCTTAAGAATAGTGATTTTTTTTTTTATTAAAAATACTTAAAAGTTTTCATTTAAATGTAAATCTATCAAATTCCTACATGTATTTGAATCTAAGACTAGCAACACTATGGTGAACTAGAATTCAGGTGAACTAGAATTTCAGAAGAAAAGAGAAATTTGCCAATTTTTTTCCTTTTGGGGTTTTTTAATGTTAGGTACTTCCATGGGAAACTCAATGTTATTAACCAAATGATCTGTCTTACTTTTGTTGAATTTTAGATTTTGTAAAAAAAGATATATTGTATTCCAGTGCTGTATTAATGCTGGGGAAAAAAAACCCCAAACATATTCTAATCACTGAACTTGGTAAATATACTGCCTCTGCCAAATAATGGTTGCTATCACACTAAAATCTACGCCCTCCAAATATGAAAAAATGCCTTTGACCTGGAGATGATTTAGTGATCAGGTGCTTACTTAAGCTAAAACATATCGTGGGTTAGTTTAATTCAATTTGTTTAAAGATGTAGACCCTGAACATATTTACACTTCAAAAATTATAATTTTTATTAGCATTTCACTGCCATAACAATGTTTTTTAACCTTGGCTCTAACTCTGCATACTTCTGTTGCCTAATTAAAAAAAACAAAAAAAGAGGAAAACTCAACTCTTACAGCCTGTTTCAGTAAACTGCTATAGTTGTACTATGAAAGAAAGTAAAGGTTATTGGATTAAATATTACACGTCTGTTAACTGTTAAAAGTAGGAAAGAAGAATGATCTTTTCAAGAATTTAAAACATGTTTTTCATACATTAAGAGAAGATTTCACATTTATGAATTTCAAGATTTAATGCAAAACATTACAATTTGGCATTTGATGTTTCCCAACTGCCTAAGCCTTCATAAATAGCTCAATTATTCCCTTTACTAGATTGAACCAATTTTATGTCTTCATTTCAAATAAAATAAATTATCTTTGAATAATTTCCAGTGTATGACTACAGCTACAGGCAAAATAGTCGACTTTCTCATGACTTGCAAATTGTCTGTGCTTCTTTCTCCGTACTGGCCAATTGCATTAAGTTACCGCTACATCACTAGGTCAACATCAGTAGAATGACCTTTCCAACACAGACTGGTTTCTTCTCAACTTTCAATCCCTGCTGGCTAGATGCTGGCAGACATTTCTCCACAGTTTCCATCAACCTTGCTGCTTTTGGACTTAACCACAGACTGTGCTGCGAGTTTGAACAGCATTGCCATCATTTTCCTCTTCAAAGTATCTGCACAGGTTACACAATCTGCCTATCCACTTAGTCAAATGCTTAGTAATATTTAGCCTTAATGAGAGTATTTTGAGAATCAAAAATAGCATTCAAATATTGCACACATTATAAATACATTATAAAAATAAACAAATAATCAGTGTTAAAAAACATCATCAGACTGGCACAAGTTCACATTGACTTAATTCAATGTTAGAAGGAATACAAATACCAACTATTAAAAGTAATGTAAAAAGAGGTAAGTTTCAGGTACTATACATCCTTGTGAAAGTCTGCCAAATGTTGTGGGTATAAAATAATGTTTTCCTACTTCACTTTTCCCTCTCCTTTTTATTTTAAAACAAGGAGAGCACAAAAAAAAAATAATAGTGTATGAAAGCTTAACCCAGCAATACAGTGATGAGCATGGAAACCATTAGCTGCCTGAGTAGTTCCTTTGGCATACAGTAACAATGTAGATGCTTCAGTAAGCGTAAGTTTTAAATCACTGAATCAAAGCCTAAAAAAGCTTCCACTGGGTTTCAGAGATGCTTTTGTCTGGAGTGAACACACTGAATTCAGTACATCCCCATTCCGACAACCCCAGTTTAAATTACATGACAAGAGCACAGACTGATTTCAGCGAAATTAAACTACTCACAGACAAACACACGGAAAAGTATACCCTGTGTTAAAAAGAGTAAACACAAAATCCTTCAAAGGACATACACTCGTGTACTTTAAACCCCAAGGCAATTTCCAACCATTTATTACAATGGTCAGACTGCTTTTATTGCAACAAACAAACAAACAAATAAATAAAAAAATTGATCCGGTTTTGTACACAAATATATAGAGGCAGAAAACCAACTGTCTCACAAAAATAGGTACAATGAATTTGACTTTTTTTGACATATAAAACCATAGAAGATCTACTTCTGTCTCTCTCCAAATTATGAAAACTCCTTCTCCACAATGCTTAAGTTAAAATGCCTTCCATTATAACTCCTAGTTTGAATCACTTTCCTATCAGCTCCCCTGTCTGCCTTTATGTTTTTTTGACAGACTGCAGCTGTACTTCTTTCTGAAGTACTGTGTGAGCTGCTTCCTGGTATTTGGTTAATCATTACTTGTTGCTTACTTGAAAATAAAAAGTACACGTACAACCGCAATTTCAATTTTGCAGAAAACAATTTCTTTAGCTTTTAAGGTTTTGGATTACCATGTGCACGAAGTAAAGCTTCTGCAGTAAAGAGCGGGGCTTGGAGCATGTCAGCGGATTCCACGATCAGCATATCCTTAAGCCTTCTCAGGTCCTGAAGTCTTAGTCCCTCATATGGCTTTGAGAAGAAGAACACAGACAATTTATGTCTAGCAGTATTTTCCAGTTAGTCTCTAATGCTATATTAAAATGAAAACAAACATTCAAAGCACTGTTACTGATCATCGTCCCAGCTGTGAGGTAATATGTGACAAAATTTATTTGTTATGCAGATCAATAAGCATGCAAAGCTATACTGAAACACAGCCATTTTGCAGTATTTATAGTATGATCTTTGTACATTCAAAATCTAAAAGAGAGTATATCTCTGGAGTTCTCCATTATAGTTGGAGGCCATGTTCAAATGATAAACTACCCTAACATTGACTCTCATTCTCTCTCTCAAAAAGTGCTAGATTTTCAAAGAATCCAGCGGAATTTTGAAGGAATTGGTATGAAAACGCATGACTAAATTTGAACTAACGATTTCGGGAGAGAGCAAAAGAAAGGACAGGTTAACACACGCTGCATATAGATTATCTGACTCTAAATGTATATATTAATTGAGACCCAGTAACTTTGAATTGATCTGGAGGAGGATACATTGAGACATTAGATAATAAGAAGGGATACTTTTGTGAACAGAATCAGGTAGGGGCCTTTTGAGGCAATATCCACCCTCACAGAAGCAGAGAATAGGATATGAATAGGATAGATAAGACATGCAGTTAGAGGTTCACAGAAACAGAAAATGGTCGAGGTTGGAAGGGACCTGCGGATGTCATTTTGTTCAACCTTTTGCTCAAGCAGGGTCCTTTAAAGCCAGCTGCCCAGGACCATGTCCAGATGGGTTTTGAGTATCTTGGAGATACTGGGGAGTCACTATACACAAAGATGTTAAAACTCTTTCTGAGAAGCAACGGCCAACTCTGATAACCCTACACAGATCATTCAGGCACCTTCCTGGTCTGGGGCTTTGTCCCTTTATTACGGCATTAAAAAAAGGTCAAATTAGAAAGACAAAAAGGCAGAAATTTTAGGATACTGAATTGGCTCCAGCCAAGGTACCAGAAATGCATACACATACTTTGCAGACATGACAGCGAGTAGCATATTTGTTAAGTGTTACACAGGTAAAATGCCCAACAGGTAGAAAGAGAAAAACAAGTGGGAGGATATATACTGTCCATCTGTAATGGACACAGAAAGGGTATATGAAAAAATTACTCTTACATGCACTGATTTTATTTATATAAAGGATAGCTAACAAAAGATTTAAAGCATTTGATAGAAAACTGGTATGTGCTCAGGACTAATTAGGAACCTGGCCACCAAATGTCAACTGGCTTCACTAATTTGGAAAAGAAAGTACACAGAGGAGCAGCAATAATAGATAACCACAGGTAAGAACACACATCATTATTATTTACCATCTGTATTTTGCTTTAATGTAGAACATAGTCCAGGACTCTCCAGTACTAGGTAATATGCACACATAGACATGAAGCAAGAGACTGGTTCTGCCCTTGGAAGTTTACAATCTAAGTAAAAGGCCACTGTGCACATAACCCTTTGAGGAGAACAAGCAGAAAGCAGAAGAGATGGATAGCCTGGGCTTTTATGTGATTTTGGATTTTTGAGACACCTACTTTAAAAACTTAACATGCTTCCTACATTGTAGATATCATAACAAACTCTATTAAATGCAACTAAAAATTTAACTAACTCCCTCCAGGACCTCTTCCATTAGGTAGTCAGTAAAAATCCAGGAACTTCTCTGTATTAGAAACTTTGTGACTGGCAGGAGTAATGGTGCCATGGCTTTGGTGCATTGGGTCTTTGTCCTTTTTGAGAAAGCACAAAAAGCAGAAGAGAAATGGACTGTGAGTGCCCTGACCTTCATCTTGATTGTCCAAGTTCAGGGAGTTTCTGTATGTCCTTCCATTGCTGATCATGCATGACTCAGTAAAGGACAATCTGAATGTTAATGGCTTGCACTGAAATAAATCTGGGCCACTTGATTCACAGCATGCTGGAATTTGGCTGACCTACTTAATTTCTTACAAAAGAGATCATTTATAAAAACATGTCAGAGAGACAGGGACACAAACAGCTGGGTGCCTGCATGATCATAACTGTGCGAATATACTGCAAAAGTGGAAGCAAAGACTAAATTGTCTTGACTGAATCTGAACTACATTTTGAATTGCAATTGTAAACCAAGTAGCTTTGTCAGCACAACAGTAATCAATTCTTGGAACACTACACATATCATAAAAATAAATGTCTTTTCTGTTAAATCTGCAGTATATATGCATATTTTAGGCCCTAGTATTTTATTCTGAAATGCAGATATGCTTAAAATTATACTTAACTGACTGGTTCTAGGTCAAACACTGGCAAGCATCTCCTGTGAGCAGCAGACTATTATATTATCTCAGCTGGAGCATTTCACACAACCCAGCAGGGATTTCTGGATACTGCAGTTTCAAAGAATCCTAATTTTATCTTTTTAAGTAATGAGGAAACCACTTCTCAAGAATGTGTTTGAAACTTCAGACATTGTTTCATAAAATGATATAAGAGCCCACAGAAGAAGCTGAAAGAAAGGAAATTTTAAGCTGGCACTATCCAGCAGCTTACTCTGAAGATTAAGACTTAAATCCAGAATGAAGGCTTTATACAATGAGAACACTTAAAAATGTTAATGTGTAGAAGTCTTGTAGAGACTTATGAAGACACAGTCTTTAGTTATAAGGATGTATATAATTTGTGTAATACCATAGGTTTAACTGCCTCAAACATTGATGACTTATCCCTGCACTGCCATACACTGTAAAGGATTTTGATTGTATCTTATGATGCTCAGAGACCTCCTTTAATATTCATTTACGGAGGAGCTCTTTATTGATATTTCCTCTGAAAAAGGAATTGTTCAATATTAGCATCATTCAACTATATAATGATTTTGGAATATACTATTTGAGTTACTAATTTAATGCACTGTTGAGCTTCTCACTACAGATTTCAGCACTTTAGTATTCTCAAGAGCCCTTCATTTTAACTATTTTCTTCTTAAGCTTTTACCACTAATGTTTAGATATCATAAATTATATAACTATTTTTCTCATGGAAATACTTATAATATGTAAGCTGATTAACAATTAATTTCAAACTATTATTATTTTCTTCACTTGTGAAGTACCATTAAAATAGGCAAGGGCAGAGTAACTCTTTGCTACAGTGATAACTATATAATTAAATGGTGTCACATATACTTCATGTAAATATCCTCCTTTATGGGTGGAGTTCTATTGTTAACGGAGCCTTACATTAAAAAAATTATCTATGTTACATTTAACTCACTCAAGCATAAGTGTCTGCATTATATGTACATATGTCTTAACTACCTGTAGTCCCCTTCTCTCTTTTCACTTAATACACCATTCTCTATCTGTAGAGACAAAGTACATTTTAAGCATCTTAGACAACTCTTTGTGTTTACATTTACATTATACATATTTATATAATATCAATTCTGGAACTGAAGAAAACTGTTCCAACTACTATACATTCAATAAATCATTCCCTAGCAGTGTATTTCTACGTATTCAGTGGCACATATGTAAAATGAAGGAAGACATATACTTTGCTATTGCACAATGTATTTCACTGAATCTGACTGAGAGCCAAATCTGTCCTGGATGATCTGCATTGAAGTACTGCTCATTCCCAGGTGTTTCTTAAGTAAGTTTAAAACATGGCATGATGTGTTTGAAGTGAAGGTGCCTGTTATCTTCCAGGGATACATCAACAAAACAAATATGCTGCCATGGTAAAATAAACAGCAAATTAAAAGATTGTGCAAATAAAACCACGATAATCTATAAAAGCAGTTTAAAAATAGTTACAGTCTTATCATTTAGTGTAATTTCAGTTAAATTAAAAAGATAAATATAAACACAGATTTTATATAATGTTTTTTTTATATATTTTTCATCAACAAAGTAAGAGAATCACGACAAAAAAAGTCATCCTAGATATTCTCCTGGCTTGTTTTCTAGTACTCTAATACTGCTAACGTATCATAAATGGATGCTGTTGCTACAACTAACTTTGTGTTAAGAGAGTTACACTTTACGCTCCATTCTTAAATTACTTAGCATTTTCATTTTATACAGGGAAATACAGATTATGTGTATGTTGGTACATTGCTTTTCTTTCAAACTGCATTTTCTGGAAACACACTCAACCGTCTTGTTTGTGTTTTGAAATTATTAGGGCCTGTTTGCTACCCATTTAACTGCAGTCTCTAATTTGATCAGTAAAAAAGTCTGAGGTGTACTAAACCCAAAATAAAACAGAAATGCTACTTTAAAAATATGCTTCAGGAAGCACTGTAGTAAAATAAGATTTTAAAAGGCTGGGTAACTTTATAATGGAAACAGATTTTATTCAGAAACCCTCTGGAAGGAGTAAACTAAAGTGCTGGAAGATGGACATCTCTTTGCTGTTAGGCTCTGAAGCTTGAAATATCAGCCTACTCAGCAACCTGTATTTCTTGACAGCTTGAGAGACTCTGTAACCAAAGAAAAGTTTGTGCATGTTATTTTTTTCACTACTCACAAGTGTTTCAATTCTAGACATGAGCACTGGTGTAATTCCTTGGTAATATTTCAACGTGAAGAACAAAATTAATTGGTTCTCAACATCAGAAACAAATCTTTGTTATTACTCTACACATATTTAATTCAATGACATTGCACAGAGCACTCCAAAAATGTTTTGCTCTGTATGAAAAGGAGGATTATTTTCTGCTGTAAACATGGCAGGTCTGGAAGGTGAGGTACTGGGTACTATCATTCCAGATACTATTGTGCATATCATAAACATTGGAGTTAAGCCCGTTTGGCTGTTTTGCCTGGGAAATAATCCGCTAACTTTCATACAAGAGATGAAATGACTTTGAAAATGTATTTCTTGGTGTTCTGAAGTTTTTTTAATTCTTTATGAATTATTTTTTTATGTTTTGGAAGGATGTTAAAGGGCATTACCAAACAATTACAATCTAAATACCATGCTAAACAAGCATTTTGCACACTCACTTCCCTCAGTGTTAAGTATTTTTCAAAAATGAAATTGAGAAAAAAACTAGAGGACTATCTTTGAGCGGTATATTTTGGTGAAGAATACGTGTTCTGGGGAAGACTTTGGATCACATCTCATGCCCCATTAAGATAACAGCTGGAGGTTATCACCATTGCCAGTGCTAAGCGCAGCTTTCACTGCCATCCCAGACATTTGTCCACAGACCTGGAGGATGAGGACATGTAGTCATCTGCATTGCAGTTCAGTGCTAGCCTTTCAAAAGGCTGTTGTTTTTCAACTGTTTTTGACCAATCTGAGAGCTAAGATTGAAAAATTAACTTCCCCTGGCTACATGTTCTTGGAATCTCTTGTGCCAGCACTTGTGCTGTTACAGTTACATTGGAAGTTAGAGAACTTATCCCATTGATAAGTCACAAAGAAAGAAGGTAAGAAAAAAAAAAGAAGGGAGCACACGAATAGAGAATTGTTCTACGTGAAGCCCCAAGACCACCAATCAATGTACCAAATTCCAGGCTGACATTTTTTGGCTTGTGAATCTTTAGAGTATGTGGGAAAGCTGCCCTGGTATGTTGGATAGATCTACGTCTGCAGGCCTGCCTGTATTTCAGTTCTCATGCTCAACAACTCTGCTAAAAAAAAGTCAAATGAGGAACAGAATAGTATCTTTGAACAGTCTCAGTGAAGTGACCCCAAATTAACATAATCACCTTTTACTTGAGTCCCTTGTAACTATCAAGTCTTTAAGCTGATATTGCTCTAAGTATCTACCTTAAACAGCCATGGGACATCATTTTCTCTTGCAGAAAAGCCTGTTCAAGTGGTTCTTGATTTGCCCCACCCATATTTCTAAGTTCACCATTCTCTGTGCTGTGGTGTATATGCCAGCAAAGCCATGATATAAATATAATGATAAAAATTATTCAGGTTAAATAAAATAACTATATATCACCATCTTGAAAACTTTTTCTTGTTTTAAGCCAAATCATTGCTATGATCCAGTCAACAACATAACCATCCAAAGAGTTCTACGTGTACAACCACAAAGGAGTGGTAAACTCCAACTGTGGCAGCAAACTGAAGCAGACTTTACAAGTGGTTTTGCCAACAGAGAAAATATAATTACAAACTATACTCTTGCAACAACTTGGGTGTCTCAATATAGGAATATTCAGAGAAACTAAAATGAGATAATTACATTTTCTGTTTCAATATACAATTCAAGTATATTAAAACTCATCTCAAAACCTCTCATCTAGGAATAAACAATTTAATTAAGCTTGTTTATATTTGAATTTATTCAAGAAAATTAGTCAGAAAATTAATTGAACAGTACAAAGACTTTCTTACTGCCAAATAAAGGTGACCATGTGTGGCTTTTTCAGGGAAACACTAAATGTGATCTAAGCTTACTCATATCTAAATATGAATTAACTCTCTTTTAAGCCTCATTAGGTCATAAGTGAGCTTAGCTAGTAAAAGGCAAGGCCATGCTACTTTTCAAAGGAGTAACCATACAGAAATCTATTGTCCTTTAATTTACACAGAATTATTTAGTAGTATTCACTGAATCATAACATATAAGTATATATTCTTGTTTAGAAAGTTAGTTGATTAAAATCTGATAACGGATGGGGGAGGGAACTTTTGCTCAGAATCATTTTAGTCAAATTATCCTTACTAAATCACAGCCTTTTGTAAGGCATACCAGAATTCAAGCAAATTTGTGTCAGTGAATTGTCTCTCTCTTTCAAAAACTGACGTCAGAATAACACCACCTGTTATTACCTGTTTTTTATTCAAGTTCTGGAATGCAGCAGCTTCAGGCATCATGTTATAAAACAAGAAAATAAATGCACTGTTTTGAAATCCTCCACTACTCAGCTGTTTTTTGGTGACATCCAACCCTGTCTCAGTCCAGGCAGATCCACCAGAACATTTCTCCTATTCTATCCAACCGATTTTCTCTTGCTTTCATTTTTATTCAGAAAGACATCTTAAGAAATATGTAAAAAAATCTTTATTTTAGAGAAACTGTTTCCCAGCTTACTGCCTCCACTGTACTTTCTATAGCCTCACAGTCTGCAACACGTTCAAGACAGTCCATGTAATTAAGTATATGAATAAAACTTCTCTTTAGTTTTGTCAATGTATTTGTTATATTCTCTGAGCTTGAAGGCTGTAAGAGCTGTGTTCAAATGGTTTACAAATACATAGTACAATGTATTTCAGTACCTAATAAAATACTTTGCATAATTTTGTAACAATGTAACTGCTACCAAAAAAAAAAAAAAAAAAAAAAAGTAAAAAAGTGTAAAATAGCCTGAATTTAAAGTATCCTCTGACCTCTTTTTTGTCTAAAGCAGCATATTCAGCTTCAATGCTTTCAGCTTCAGGATCACGTGAAAATACCATTCGAGATTCCAGGTTAAGAGCCAGCTCTTTGTGGTGTTGTTTCTCTGCACAGTCACATGGGGTATCTTTATTTTCATTTTCTGCAAACAAATCTCCACCATGTTTTACTAGAAGCTGAAAAGTAAAACGGCAAAGCAAACAGTTATTAATTACTAACTCTAGTAATACCCTGAAGAAAAGACATGTCAGTTAAGAAGAGAACAAAAAAGCATATGAGCAAGGAAAACAGAAAGACGAAACAAATGTAACAGCAATGGTCTTTGGGAAACAAAGATTCTCTATTATTATTAAATAAATTACTACCTGATTTCATACATAATTATACCTATAGCCACAACAATTCCATGGAACCACAAAATCTCAGAAATACATTACAAGGCAACCCTGTACAATTGTCTCTGTTAAGTTTTAAAGACTAAAATTCTGCTCTATTGATATGGGCAGTGCTCCATGGAAAGTAAGGGGCCTGAGGTCCTCGAGTACCTGGCAAGATGGAGCTAGAGACACCTTTAAATATTCTTTGTATATGGGTATAACTTGACCATTTTTCTTAACATAGCCATAATAAAGAAGACTCTGAATATTTTCTGAGCAGTGTGCCAAGTGCATAACAACTCAGAATTAATAATTTTAAATCATCACACAGTAGATCTGTCAATGTGTTTGTAAAGTTGGTGGCTGGACAAAGTGCAAAAGCAATCTCAAATAACATAAGGCAGAAAAGTAAAATGAATTGTTGGAATCTAGGTTCTTTGTGGATGTATCATACATGCTTTATGAATGACACAAAAGAAAGACTGTTTCAAATTGAAGTTTCAGCACAACAGGTTCTATAAAATCCAATAAACCAAATACTAATACAAATATGCAGCACCATGGTACTTGTTTGTGAGTCTTAATGGATCTCATGTATGAAAATTCTGAACTATTTATTAGAATAAAGAATCATAGAACGGTTTGGGTTGGAAGGGACCTTAAAGATTATCTAATTCCAAAACCCCCTTCCATGGGCAGGGACACCTTCCAGTAGACCAGGTTGCTTAAAGCTCCATCCAACCTGGCCTTGAACATTGCCAGAGATGGGGCAGCCACAGCTTCTTTGGACAACCTGTGCCAGTGTCTCACCACCCTTACAATAAAGAACTTCTTCCTCATATCTAATCTATATCTCCCCACTTTCAGTCTAAAGCCACAACCCCTTGTCTCTGTCACTACATGCTTTCACAAAAAGTCCCTCTCCAGCTTTCTCGGATGCCTCCTTTAGGTACTGGAAGGAAGCTTTAAGGTCTCCCCAGAGCCTTCTCTTCTCCAGGCTGAATAACCCCAGCTCTCTCAGCCTGTCTTTATTGAGAGGTCTCCCGCTCTCTGATCGTATCTGTGGCCTGGACTTGCTCCAACAGGTCCACGTCTGTCTTATGTTGGGGTCCCCAAAGCTGAACACAAGCACTTATTGCTTAAATTTGTCATGGTCAAGATTAGAAGGTGGCAAAAGTAACACCAATATTAAAAGAGCCCCAGAAAACATTCTGAGAGTACAGGGACAGTGTCAGCTTTTACTGCAGAGAGAGAGGTCACTACTGAAGTCCCACAGGTGCTGGGACCTGACTGTTTAAGATATACAGAAGTTATCTAGAAAAGCAGGTGAATTATGAGGTAATAAACTTTGTTGATTATATTTGTTAATGAGTGAAATGTAGTCTCAATAAACATGAAATTATACACATCGGAAAAGTAATCTTCACTATATATATAAATGCTGAACTCTGAATTGTTATCACTCAAAATACAAATCTTGATGTTGTAATAGCCAGACTTATGAAAATGCTAGCTGTTTTTGAAAATGTTAGAGGTCTGTTCTTGTATTCTTTAAATTAAATTACCGGCACAATTAAATACTAGTCCTCATTACTTGGTATAGTTTAAAAATAAATTTGATGGGAGACCTTCAAAGTCATTATGATTCCCAATTACTCATTACTAGCTACTACTTTCACAAACATTAAAGTAATTTTTAATTTGTGAAAAAGGTAATTATAAGTATGTTAGCACAGATGCATGGTATCTTCTAAGAAAGCTGAGCACTGTAAGTTAAAGACATCAAACCTGTTCTTGATGCACGGACAGCATTTCCCAGTCTCAGCTACAGGGCAGAATAAAATGAGCTCTACTGCTCTCTCAGGCAGTTATTTCACTTCTCTTTACATATATAGATATGCCTATGCTTACCTTTAAAGCTTTTTCTTCAGTGTTACAGTCTTGTAATCACTTCCATTTTTATAGGCCTACATGAGTCTTCAGGCTGAGGAATTTCTGTCATGAAGTTAATGTATATGTAATCCATTTTTTCATTGCTCTCTACAGACAGTGTATGTTTTGGGCTGTTTATCTTTGTAATTTTTCCAATTAATGAAAAATAGAATTAAAAAGTTAATCTAATATACTATATCAGATTTTTTTCCCAAAACAGCTTTGCAGAACATTCTGCATGTCATTTACTAATAGCAGTATAAAGACTTGTGATTATGTATGAACTTTTACCTCAACACAGGTTTTCATCCCTGAGGCAGCAGCATAGTGCAAAGGTGTATTTTTTTTGTTATCAACAGCATCAATGGCTGCTCGTTCATATTGTCCTTCCTCCAGCTTTGCTCCCTTCCACTTCAGGATCATTTGCAGACAATCTGCTCTTCTGCAGTCGTCTTCTGAGGGTCGTGTCAGGCGAGGATGAAGAGCTCCTTCTGAGATCATGATCTGAGGTCCCATACACAGTAAGTGCATAGATGTCTCATTGTGCACATTCCGTTTATTTGGGTTACCATCTCTAACAAAAAGGAAAGTTCTGCAAGTGGTGGGAAAACAGAAGAAAAATAATTAGCACACAATTCCATTCATTTCCTTGAAGAGGGAAGGGTCTATGACAGCTCTCTTCTTCTTGCCAAGAGTTTGATATTAGTGCTAAACATTCTTAATAGATAATTACTACTGGACAGCTCTCCTCCATTTCTCTTAGGAGTCAAGAGCAAAGATCTAGATGAATTACTAAAATATCATTAAGGACCATATGTAGTTGTCAGTCAGTGGCATAAATTTTAGTTGGCAAAGTTTATTCTACAGTTCTGTGTTGTACTGCAATAAATGTTATTAAGCCACAAGACTGATGAAACAGATACTTTCTTTTTTTCTACTCTATGACCTAAACTGCAGTGCATTTGGTAGTTTAGAAAACAGATAATGCCAGAGCAATTTCTAAAAATTCATTCTCCTTTCCCGTATCTTCAGTCAGATGTCAATGCAGAACTCAGTACTTCTAGAAAATACATGAAATACTTTTCCTGTTAGCACTGCATGCATTAAGATTTCCTTTGCTTTCTCACTCTAGAATATATGGAAATACAAAGTAATGCAAACCTTCACATATGCAGATGACAGAGACTAGCAAGAATTTATGTCTTCTCTTGAATGCTTCAGAGGTAGTTCAAAGGTGACAATAAACTATGCCAGCAAGAAGAATCAGCTTAGGAATGAAAGGAAAACAACAGACTGATTCCTGGAATTACAACACTGATTCCTGACAGCTCCTGAGACAAGGCAGCTCTCTGCTGCTTCTTGCCAACAAAAAATTATAGAACTTACCATGCAGTTCTGAAATGGAAGAACTGATACATATCACACAAGTCATGTGAATCCAAACTGGCTTTAGCCTTCTGAGGTATACTAAAAGGATTTTTTTCTTAACGGAGAGTGAATAGTAGGAAATTGAAGAGAACACCATTTCTTTGTGAGACTGGAGTAAGAGATAGCAACAGTGAAAAAATGCCAGATGACAGCATGAAGAACAGTTCCCAGACAGGTAATACCAGGCTAAATCAGAAGCATGGCACATACTTTCAAGAAGTCACTGCAGAAATACTTGCACTGTTCCTGTAAGACTCCTGACACATAAACCCCACAGATGTCACTGTTCATCTCCTCTCCAGGCTGTTCCCTGACTCCAAACAGTTTAAGGTATGAAAGAAACAGTTATTCTGGAATCCTCATTAAGTCAATACAGGAGACCAGCTTTCACCCTTCCTGCTCTCACCCCTAAGACTAAGTTAGAACAGTTTCAATCACTTCCAGTTTAAAACAGGCAGCTCAGCCACTTGAAGGCAGGCACTGCCCAAGTATAAAATCAGACCATATTGCTCTTGGTGAACAGCACAGAGCAGAACTTGGTAATCAAATTGGCAAAAGAAAATGTTATTTACCTCAGTTATTGCCCCATGCTACGCTTGCAAGTCTAAATGTCACCTCCCTTTGTCCCTGACTATACCCCACCAGGCACTACATGGTATGCTTTTCTCTCTCTCAGAGATCTTCCATGCTTTGTTCAGGACAAAGAATAATCCTGAAACTATTTCACTAGTAAAGGAAGAGGCTACACAGGGTGGGTGTGGAATTTCCCTTTTAGAAATTATTGAAAACAGACTGGACAAGTATTTCAGTAGAAAAACTTAGGCACAGCTGATCTGATCCTGTGATGGATGGAAGGATGTCTTGATGATAGCCTTTTGGCCAGCTGCATTTCAGTCCTTTCTTCCCTCTGAGAACCTCTGAACAGCTTGAGTTTAAAATGAAACTTATTACTAAAATACTGTTCTTTTAAATAAGTGACAACAAAGTACTAAGAGGAAGAGATAAAACCAAACCAGTCTCCTCTGTGCTGTCCTATTTTGGCAGCCAAAATGTTCCTTAGAGAAATCTCTTTCATTCCATGATAGCTGACATGATAGATGCATTTGTTAGGAAATATGAATATGCCAAACTTCAGATTAAAGATGTTGCCAAAAAAGTGACAGCACATTTTGTTTGCTTGGGTTTTTAATGTTTTCAGAGGAAAGGGATTTAGCAACACAGGCAAAATGCTTCACAGCCAATTACATTAAATGGTAAGACTAACCAGTATCAAACACTATCCAATATGAATTTGCTTGTAAGCAGCTTTACATAGTATGAAACTAGAAAAAAGAAGAAAGAAGGGGAAATAAAGTGAAAAAGAAGAGAGAGACAAAAGGAGGGGAAGAGGCTGGGAGGGAGGCAGGAAAGCAGGCAGGCAGGCAGGCAGGCAGGAAGGAAAGCACTCATTGGGAGCTGGGAGATTAATCCTATAGAGGCACTTAGATATGAGAATGCTAGATGCCTTAGATAGGAGGGTTTGCAGGTACTCACTGAAAAACCTGGATATAGAAAATGCAAGGCTAAAACTAAGTCATTTTGGTCTTTGTGAGATGTAACTTTGGAAACTGACTAAAATCTGAGTTTCTCTATTTTTAAAATAAAATCTGATTTATGGTACACCAGTATCTTTTCTTCTGTTTACTCTCTTTCACAACCTGATTCAATTTAATTTGTTATGTTTTTACCTGAAGCAAATATCACCCCTAACTTAGCCTTCAATGCAATTGCAAACTGCAGTATGAACAGAAAAATGTAAAATTGTTCATTTTTTAATTCAGAGTCCTCAAGTAAAGAATAAATAAGGGGTTTTTATTTTATTATTCCTTCCTTACCCCTACTGTCCATTTGTCTCCTAATGTTTCATCCCCAAATTCTTGCATCTTCCTCAAGAAAAAAAACCCCAAGAGTAGAGATCACAGCACTGGGAAGACCCAGCGGCTAAAGATTGTGAAAGAATTCATGTGTGGCTCCTTTTTCAGTTTTTAAAACTAGGTAACACTGATGACCAAGCCAGAAGGCCTAGTTTTACCTCACATTTGTAAAGGTAGCAGACATCTGGTACTTTCAAATTCATCGTGGAATGAGTAGAGAATAGCAAGCGATAACGAAGGGACCAGATCCCTTCAGCAGTCACTACAGAGGACCGTGGTATGGTAGCAAAAGTGCCAGCTTTTCAAATGCAGAAGCACTCAGAAGGAATCCCTGAGGACACACAGCTGAGGAAGTATTGAGATTAAAGGCTTCCACGGGCACAAAGGCATAAATAGCAGCAAGCTCACTGTACAAAGCTAACAGAAACAATTCAGTATTGCAAACAGGGTGGACTTTGTCTTTCACATCAAGTGCCTGAACTCGATTTTAAAGTTTGTACTTAGACTGTATAACATGCTGGATGGTTGCGCTAATTAGACCTGCATATCTGGAATGTCAGGAGAGTCCTTTGGGTATTCGTTAACCACATCTTTTCCTCACACTTCAAGCTGCTTTATATTCGACATACTGATTCCTCTCTAATTCAGAGTAAAATGTTGCTTTAAAATTCAGTGAAGAACTTTCTGTGGTTTCTGTATGACACTGAACGAGGGCTTGAGCTTTTCTAATTTCAAGACGACCTTCACTGTCTCCTCCAAAATCAGATGAAGTTTCTCTAGTATCTTTAGCTATCTAATCATCACCTTCTAGACTTAATAATATTACAATGTATGTTACTGTTTTCAATATTTAGCTCTTTATCATCAGTGGAATTCCATGCTGTATTATTTTAAAGCATGTGATTCACTCTTGAATCAGGTTACAGTGCATCTGATTTCAGAATAGCACAATGTTTTCTTCGTGACCTGTAAAAGCCATGAATCAAACACTTTGTATAACAAAGCAGTATTTTACTCACAAACAAAAATATAAATAACCCTGGCTAACATAATAGCAAGGTTAACTGAATTATATCAATTAAAGAGAACGTCCTGCCTATATTCACCTTCTTAACTTCATTTTTTTAAAAGCCTTACTATATTTTTCCCAACAACTCAGTTGAAATTCTCTTTAATAATCCCAAGCTACAGGAATTTCATCCCTATTTGACTGACTGTATGTTGTACCCTATTAGTTTTCCATTACTAAGATTTATGTAGGTTTATAGAAGAACCTTTGCAGAAGACACAAATGCTGAATGGATACAAATGCTCTCCAACAGCTCAAGGCAGATATTTCATCTTATCTGTTACAGTTCAGTGATGAAGTGGTCTGCCCTAGGCTGAAACTCTGTGCATAAAAGTAGAATTTGAAGGCTGCCTAACTAGTACCCCTTTTTAAACTCTGAATTTCTCTTTGAAGGGTTAACCAATGTTTAAAAGGTAGATTTATTAGTGAGCAACTATTAGTAAAACTTAACTGTTTTAAGAAGTTATGTGTATCCTAATCTAAAATGAGAAGTGCCTATGTCCTGCCTGTTTGCAGATTTTCTGTTATTAAACAAATAGAAAGGCACTTTTCTCTATTAACCAGATGATGAAATGTTCCAGGATGTATTTAAATAAAACATCATTGTGCTTAGTATCGCTCCATAGCACAAAGAATATCCCTACTCAAATAAGTCTATCATTAAGGTAGATTTTCAACCGCTGCAGCAGAGAGAGAAATCCTCCCTAGAAGACTATTATATTGCCTAAGCCAAACATTTGCTGCCCCCTCTATCAAAGTTAACTGCTAAAAAATTGTCCCAACAATTCTCTAAATACCTGGAAAACTTCAGAAAGAACCATATGCAAATTTTTGAGAGCAATTTTGTGGCATTTGTAAAAAAACACTTTTGGGCTTGGGGGAAAGACAGGTTTGAATACTTGTTCTTCTTGCCTGTCACTCAACTTGTGTGTCTCATATAAATGGGTGTGACAACCACCACAGCCGACAAAGACAACCAGTACCTCACTCCGAACACATAAACAGGTTTCAAAGTGTCACTATTACCCCATTTTAACCCCTTAATCTCTTCCGAAAGGGACTAAAGAGAGGACCAGTGTAAGGGAAAATCAAGCCAACACTGAAAAACGCAGCTGAACCCATGACTTAAAGGTCAGAGATAACTAGAGTCCAAAAAAAGGGTAAATTAATACATTTTATATCACAAATTCATTATTTGGAAGGGGTCCACTTTTATCAGAGGTATTTGGTGTGTAAAGACTTTCACAGAGCAGTGCTATGGACCCCTTCAATTTGGCTCCCAACTTCAATAGGTATGAAAAGCAAAATTTTGCCTGGAAATGTACTGATAGAGTGAAAACATGCATTGCCTATGGGAAATACCATTAAACCACAAGGCAGACAGACTTTACACTAGCTGCAGTTTCTAGATTTTGCTTCAAGCTGTAGCTCTTTGCAGAATTCAAACTTGAGGTGGCAAAACATCAAAAAAGTGTTGAAAAAAGTGACAAAAAAAGAAAGGGCTGTAACATTCACACATACTACTGTCTATATTTGCAGAAAATCAGCAAGAGACTCAAGATCACAAGGCTGTGAACTTGAATACTAAACAACTGGCACATTCCCTCACTCTGGGAAACTAACATCAACACAACCATTTCCTCAGGTTTTTATAAACTCTTTCCTGTTAGGGGAATGAAACCCATCATATTTACAGTTTCTTTGTCTCTTTAAATAAATGCTATATACATTATGACTATATATATGTATACCCATACATATCCATGCATATAAAAAGCATATGAAAATGTACCTATATAGAAAAATAAAACCAAAATAAAAACTAGTGTAAAATTAAATTGTAAAGGTAGTTCTGACAGCTGGAGACTAAAGCAAGTCTGAATCTGCTCAAAGACAGTGAAACGTACTGAGTTTTGAATGCAAAGCATTTTTGTATACTATATAAATTACACATCAAATTGCACTGTTTCTTTAAGCAAGACAAGTAAGGTACTAGTAAAAGGTGAGCTGCAGCAACAAAGAAAATTAATCTGTACATGTTCTCTTTCATAACATCCCCTCTGGTCCTTGGGTTAGATAGCCCATGTAAGTCTAGCTCGCTATTAGAAAAGCTACACTGCAAGCTCCAGTACAGGTATAAACCTAAAGCTCATAGCTTTCTGAGCATGAAGAGAAGTATGGGTAAACCATGAGTTACAACAACATACACGAAAGCCAAACCCTGTTAGCCAGTAATTTAAAAATCATATGCAATGAATTAATTCATACAATTATTGAATCATTCAGCTTCCAACACAGTAGGTCAATACTAATGCATTAAACCTTGAATCATTATGGTAATTTCATTAACTCAAAGTACTTCTGTACTCAAACAAAACAACCACAGTGTTGCAAGTACTTGAAATCCTTTTAGTCATTACTGACAGCTCTACAGAAGTATAAGCTGGTTTAAATTATTTTGTGAAGGTATTATTATTTACCTGATGTTGAAAACCACATCTAGCAAAACTAATTATTAATATTGTTATTCATTATATAGTGAAAGAATTTTCTTTATTAGTATTCACAGGTTCTTCTCTGTTTCATTAAGATTCTTAAGCTTCTCTTACAGCCCAGGAACCTCCTACATGCAGCAAAAACATGGGCAGGAGACAGCGACTATTTCTATTCTAAGATAAAGAATCCTCTAACTGATCATTGATCATTTATCAAAGAAAAAAAGAGAGACTATTATCCTTAGGTTTTGTAAGCCTTAAATTCAATTGGCCCCTTGCCTAAGAACTGTTACTACACTACCAGAATTCCCATAAACGCTAGTAATACCTTGCTATAGCAAGGAACAAAGTTATACCAGTGGTGACTTGGGCTAACAGCAAAGGAAACATCTGAGTGGATGTCAATGGTACCGTCTCCACTGTTTATGAAAGTCTGAGAACAGCTAATTCTTTGTCCCTAAATTTTAAGTCTTCACAGACATTTCAAGATCCCTTACGTCAAATACTCTGCTGTGGCCTCCAATTTTGTATTTTTCCTAAACAGAAATGCCTCCCATTTGTTCTCATTCATATGATTCCTCACAAGTATGGTACATCTGGCAAAATGGGTTAAATCCATTTCCTGAATACTCAAACAATTTCTGCTGATTTTCAGAGAAAACCACCAATTTGATAAGCAAGTTCAGACTATGGCACATACGAATCATGTCTTTTACTTATAGCAATTGAAGGTTCAAATGGAAATCTTTGATTCTGCCAACATACGCTCTCTCTTCTGGGCCTATTTCACTTACGGACATAATGTAATGTTCAGTACAAAAATACCGCCTAGAACGCAAGCACTGTCTTCACTCTCTCCTAAACTGGCTCTAAAAAGCTTTACAATCTTTTTCATTGTATTGCTAGCCCAAATAGCTTGTTTCCAAAAGACTATAAAAGTGATTAAAGGTAGGTCAGCACTGGGTCTGTGTCATGGTTTAAGCCCAGGCGGCAACTAGGTACCACTCAGTTATTTGCTCACACCCTGCAGCTCCCCAGTGGGATGGGGAAGCGAATGAGAAAAAAACCCAACACTGGTGGGTTGAGATAAGAACAGTTTAATAATTGAAGTAAAATATTATAATAACAATGATGATGGTGAATAAAGAGAGAGAGAGAGAGTGAAAGGAGTAAATCCCATCCCCCAAGAAAAAACAGCAGTGATGCAAAATACAATTGTTCACTACCCGCTGACCGATACCCAGCCCAAGCCGAGCAGCGATCAGTCCCTTCCAGGTAACTTCCCTCTGTTTATATACTGGGTATGATGTGGTGTGGTATGGAATGGTCCTTTGGCTAGTTTGGGTCAGGTGCCCTGTCTCTGTGCCTAAAGCTCTCGGCTCTTGTGCTCCTCCTCACTGGCAGAGCACAAGAGACTGAAAAAGTCTCTGATCAGGGTAAGTGCTACTTGGCAACAAATAAAACACTGATGTGTTATCAGCATTGTTCTCAGGCTGAAGCCAAACACAGCACTGCACCAGCTACTAGGAAGAAAATTAAATGTATCCCAGCTCCAAATCAGGACAGTCTTGAGTTTCAGTTCTGGACTGCCTCATGTTAACGTAGTAGCCCATCACCTAAAGACACCTACGAAAGGCCTTATACAAATACGCATCAATAAAGAACTTGCTGTTCTCTTTACTATAAAGATGCAAATAGTTTGAAAACTTTCTTTGGTTTACTGGTTTTGTGTCAGCCAGTATGATTAAGTATGACCTTCTACCGGTAGATACTAATCTGTGGCTTGGTACAACACAAAAAAACAAGAAGGACAATGTGCAGGAGTGGCAAAGGGATACAATTGAATTTTGGTGCACTGATCCAAAGATAGTGTACACTAAAATTGAGGACCATAAAACTTGGTTAATCCTTACACTTGTTATACTGGGGCCCAAAAAAATCATGCTTTATATATAGTTCCTATGCCTGTTAGGAGGAACAGAAGTACTGAAACACAGAACTAAACCATTCCTGATGCAAAAAAGTATCAACAACACCCTTAAGTTATCGTTAACCAGAAAGCCACTGTATTTATTTATGAGTGACTTGAGCTTGGCCTTCCCTTGGAGAGTCAGCAATACTGTTTCCATGATCCCATGGCACTGCCGGCTTTTATTTGAATATTCTGAGTGAGATTTCAAAAGAAAAAGAGCTGAACGCCAAACTGGAAGTGGCTTCCACTGGAGCTGGCTGTTCACCAGCAGCTTTTGTGACTAAATGTCTTCTGTGATGCAAAATCTATGTGATTTTCATCTCTGCCACTGGCCTTTTCTTTTATGTATTTCTTTACAGCTAGAGCCAATTCTCAACCTTAGGTGTCATCCTTCCAGCCTTCTCTCCAAATCCCTCCTTTGAACACAGTTTTTTTCCAAAAGGGTTATCCACATTGAATTCTAAGGTATCTGTAAGACTATTATTTTCAGACTGGTTTCAGACAGCTGTCAGATGAAATAATAAGCATGAAACTACAAAGCGCTGTTTAAGCACAGAGCTTTGCCTTTCTGCGCATGGACAACTATCAACATATCAGCTTGTAAATCACCTAGCAGTGTATGACATCTAGTGTTGATATTATTTATATATCAGCAATAATGATGAAATTACACAGGAAATACTAACAAGGCCTTGCATCATCTCTATTCCATTTCTTAAAAACTATGAATGTATTACAGACATTGTCTCATCTTCCTCTCCCTCCAGAAAAAATCCCTTCAATGTATGTTGCTTGATCTTTAATGACATAAATTTTTATTTTCCTTAAATGTCTCAACGAAATAATTTTATTACATTTGAATTAAAAAAAAAATTTTTTACAAAATCAAATAATCCACAGTCTGTATTTTCTCCAAAAGAAAAACTGAGATTATACACAGTATCACTGGATATTTTAGCTGGATATTGCATTCAGTTATAAAAGTTAATCGGTTATTTCTGAGAAATCTACTTCTTGTTATTAGAAACAGAAAGTCTCTCAGTCATTATTCCGGTAACTACAAAGCCAACATATCTCTCTGGTAAGGAAACCACGTGTCCCTGTAACCCCAGGGTGAAGCCAAGCCATTTGACAAAATGATTCAGCAGTTACCAATCAATTCGACAGAGTCACAAATTCTACCTGGCGACAGAATTAGCTGAAATAAAGACTCAGTCACCCTGGCTGGCAAGGACCAAAGCTGTATTGCTCTACAACTCAAACATAGTACTACTTTTCCTGTAGTAAAATGTACACAAGGTTTCTACTAAGGAGGACAACACAGAATAAAAAAAAATTGATAACGTACTGCATGAATATATCTAATCTCACCAGTCTCTAATGAAGCTATCTTACTCTGCAGTACCTGATTTCCAAGGAAAGAAAGATAAGAACAACGCGGTGAATAGATGATCATTTTAGTAAGAGTGCTTAAACAGTGTCTAAACACGCAGGGAAGAGCCCTGCAACCCAAGGTTCCTGCTTTCCTAAGGGTGCAGAAAAACCTAGTATCAAGAAGCAGCAACAAATCAACACATGCAATAGCAGCACTTGTAACTGGAAAGCAAGTCTGTGTTGTGACCAATGAACTCTGTAGGCATCATATGGATTCAACTTAAAGTTAAAATATTCGGAAATCAGCTAGAAAAAGGTCAGTTTTAGGAGCTGAAAACAAAGCTGACTGGCATTTGAGCTCTGCTTGTAAGCCAGACTACTATTAAGATAAAGCCTACCCACTGCCTTGTATTTTGTGAGGAAGTTGTGAGGAGCATCAGGAAGGCCACACATTTCGTCAGTGAAGCCTGCTTTTAAATTAGATTTTGAGCTTTAGGATTAAAAACCAAGGGTGTAAAGTCAGATAAAGGTTTGAGTTTTTCAACCTGCCTTAGCTGTACTTTAGAAGATGGTGCCCAACTGGGTGACAGCCTTTAAGAAACCTAGCAAACAGTACTGCTGCTACCTCAGGTCTGCAGCTGCTCCTCTATGTGAACCCACTGTTTTCTTTGGCAGTTTTCTCCAGTGAGAATCCAGTTACAGTAAGAGCTTGCTCAGTTTTAAAGGCTTCCTAATTTTATCACTCCTCCATTCTGTTCTTGAGACTGGGTTTCATGAAAATGAGCTTACAAACGACTTTTTTCTATTATCCAGTCACATGCTTTGCTCCTTAAGTCATGGGCATTTCAGTTCACTTGGTCCTCTTGCTTCTGTACAAAACACTCCCACAAAAGCCTGGTCAGATCATGTTCTTCATATACTATGGCCTACATCAGATCAAAACCTCCCTTTGATATTTCATGCTCCAAAGCACTTAGTAGGTGACCAAGCTTCATAACCATATAAAATAACTAATCTGGAAAGGGTCCTGCAGAACCAAAACCCAGGTATTTTTTCAGCAGCTGAGTGGAACAACAACAAAACATTCAGATAAACACAATTCAGATCCAAACACTGCACTTATCATTCATCACAGACCATGAAAGTGAAACATTTTACACTATATCACAAGCAGTATTTCCCACAAACAGTATTCATGTCTGACACTGTGGAACTGTGAAAGTGTTCAATTTACAGCTTTGCAGGAGCTGAGAGTTCGATTTTACGAGATTTAGCATATTCTAGGATGAGATTCATTCTATCAGCACTGGAAATCTACAATGCAGACAACTACAGCTGATTCAGTTCTTTTCGATTTCCTTTATAATCAATGGGAAGAAACAGGCACTTCTAGCACACGATCAGTTTAATATCTTATGGTCAGCTTCACAATAAAATGAATTCTGCTGTCACCTTCACTAGTTATTCTGACTAGATTTATTCCCCGGATCTACACTGACTATAAAGAGATTCTAGCATGAATAATTCCAATGCAGACATACTTACTTTTATGAATAAAATTAGTCTTAAAGAAAATTATATTCTAAATATTAAATTTATCTGTGTAATCACTGATAATTAAAAGGAAGCAAGCTTTTTGTTGTTTGAAAGCAAATAATCTAGACGATACCATTCTAATAAATTATTTAGATGAACTATTATAACATATTACGATATTTTAAGTTATTAAAACAGGGTAGAATTCTTTTGCTATATGAAGGAAAGGGAAAATAGGTGGATAATCAGTCCACTTCTGGCTTAAATATTCACAAAGTGCTCAGACGTAGAAGAATGAAGCACACAATGAGGAAAACCTATCGCTGATCTAAAAAGCTTCCCAGCAAGGCTACAACACTGAAAGTCATACCACAAATATATTGCGAAAGACAGTTTATCCAAGATTTTTTTTTTCCTTTCAACCACAAGTAGTGTCCTCATGATTTCCAGCCACACAATCTCAGCTGACCTCTGGAAAAGCCTATTCTCTTGTATTTCATGAGTGGCTCACCAACAGCCCAACCACACTGATAGCAGTCCTTTCAAACTGAGCAGTCAGATGGTCTCAGGTGTACCTTAAGCAAAAAAGCCAGAGCTGCTTGATCATCTGAAAACTGCTTTATCTAAAGAAAACAGGTTTCCTGTGTGCTCTTTCTCTATAATAGTTTACACCAATTTCGTCAATGAAATTTAAACTATCCTCTTGAATAGGAATCTTCTGTCAAGACCTTCATTCAAAGGGACTCGTGATAAATGTTTATAGTGGAGTAAGACCAATGTGCATGTTGTACAAAGCTCTCAAAAATCCATCTGTGAGCGCTACATATCTTTTACTACTTTTGATGTTTGAATGCTATGGAACTTTTTTCTCTTACTTCCAGAAGCCTTACTTATCACCACCATTTGTTAGCTTGCAGTGAGCAGTCTGAATAGCCACGTCAATACAGTTTTGTGACACAGAGATGACATTTCTGAACTAGAGCTGTTAACAACAAAGGCAAACTTCTCTTAACATTAGTGCTGAATTTAAGCACCACCAGCACATGTCTAGAGATTGTAGCAGAACAGAAAATCATTGACTAAATCACACTCAAATTGTTCCTGCAGTATTTACAATATAGTCCAATAAAGACAACTTGAAATGTTTAGTTCTTTGCTTCCAGAATGAAGAGTAACCTTTTCATGCTTTCTGGAGAGATTTCAAGGCATATATTTTCTTTTTGTATCTTTTTAGTTTTAGTAAAACGCCCCAGACTTTTAGGGGGAAGCAACGCTGCTGCAGCTCCCTGTCCCCAGATCCAACCAGTAGAGAGGCTGGGCTGCATTCTAAACAGATACACATGCAAACATACATATGCAATACATATATAGGTGGTGGTCTACACAGATGTATGTGGACAGAAACACTCAGCACTCACATGACCACAAACAACACTGGCAACCTCATTCTAGGCAAGCAGGATGAAGGTCTGTTACTGGGAAAAATATGCATATAAAGAATGTTTTTCCTGTAACTGGAAATTGTTTTTCCTGTTTTTTCCTTCAGCAACTGGCCTTGGATGCTGTTTATCCTGTAGCTGGTGCTGGATGAACTGGACCTTCCAGTTACCTTGCACAATGATGTACTGCAGATCCTCAGTAACTGGCCTTAGACACTACCAGTACCTGACCCCTGGATCCTCTCACCTCCAGTTGCCTCAAACAGGCCTTCTGGCCAACCTGTGGAACTAATACTGATCTGAAACATGGCTCCCAGGTCACTTAAGCTACTCACGGGCTAGGCCAGCTTGATGTTCACCAGACATTACATGTCAATATATGTACTAACATATGCATGCAGTTTGGTCTCTCCAGCTGCTGGCATCAAAGGCTCAGAGGCCACTCTATCATGAGGTGCCTACTTCAGTTGCTGGTACTTACACCTCCATACACAAATACGCACACAGAATAGTTCCATCACCTGAGAAAATAGTTAAATGAGAAGGACAGTGTGGTGATTAGGCATGGTCAGATAAACATCATGGTCTAACAAGCCACCCATTTCCATGTCACTAGCCCTGTCAAAGCGCTTGCTCTACTATCCTAACCATATTCCTCCTCAAACCACCTTCATCTCTGTGGTGGGTTGACCTTCACCAGCTGCCAAGTGCCCACCCAGCTACTCTCTCACTCCCATTCCTAATGGGACTAGGGGAGAAAATGCAACAAAGAAGCTTGTAGAGATTACTCACAGGCAAAACAGACTCAATTGGGAAACTGAATTTTTTGTTAATTAAACAGAGTAGGATAGTGAGAAATAAAACCAAAACTAAACCCACTTTTCTTTCATTCCCCCTTCTGCCCAGTCTCAACTGCATTCCTTACTCTTCTACCTCCTCCCCCACCAAGCAGTGATAGACAGGGAATGCGGGTTGTGGTCTGTTCATAATGCTTCATCAGGGAACCGCTGAGCACAATGTAATAACTTCTGGCAACCAGCAGTTTCAAAGCAGTGCTTCAAAAATTACTGTCTGTGCTAATTAGCTGGGACCAGCAATTTTTGGTTTATAAACATTAAATGATCTGTTAATATAAACTGATCTGTCAGGTAAACATTATTTAGGGCTGCAGACTGAACAGGAGTTATATATTAAGGGACTGTCTAACTATTTTCCATTTTAAAAGCCCTTCGAAAGACAACAGAAAACTAAATATTGAAAAAACCTCAGAAAATTATTCCTAGCAACAGTGACAACAGTTCAGGTTTTCCGAAGCAGACTCCAGCAGATAACAGCAGCTTCACTATGTTTACTGGCAAAAAACGTATCGCAAACCTTGGACTTGAACTAGAAAAAAGAATTATTCCTTTGATCATTTGTTTGCAATGTAGGTAAATAACACTAAGTTGTCCTGTGAGATTTAGA
Source organism: Coracopsis vasa (assembly GCA_026283785.1). Lineage (NCBI taxonomy): Eukaryota > Metazoa > Chordata > Aves > Psittaciformes > Psittacidae > Coracopsis > Coracopsis vasa. The sequence goes on from JANHGB010070174.1 coordinate 42,769, forward strand.
TGCTAAAGGTCCCACGCAGTAATAAAATGTCATTTCTAAATTACCTTTTACTTAACACAAAGCAATTATTTGAGATCTCATCATAACAGTGCAGTATGAATTAACTAATGGACTGCTCAGAAGTCTGGAATTATGACTCCATTTCTTTCCATATGTGCAAACAATTTCATGTGTCCTTGTTGTTTCAGTGAGATTGTATTTTCTTAAGAGGTATTTTTTTGAGAGAAATAACCTGAAAGTCTCACAGGGAAAAAAAAAAAAAAAACCACACAGAAAATGTAAATTAAAAACTGGGTGCTATTTAAAATTAAGTGTAGTTATTTTTTTTCCTCTAATTCAAGAACCAGGAATGGGGGAAAGTTTGGGGATGTTAAGAAACAAACAAATTCAGCAATGAAATAAAAACATCAACTAAAAATAGAAACAGAGTATACATGGGGGCAGACACAAAAATATTTAGCAAAAATCAAGATATATGAGAGGTTATAAAGTATAAAAAACTGTTAAGTTAATCTAAAATACTGTGGAAAAATTTATGGTGGGAGGCCAGACAGCTAGCGAAGTTACAGCATATGAGGGACAAACCAAATCTTATGAATACCACAGGTCTATCAGTAGACATAAACATAGACATGAAAAGAATATTAACAATACAGTTTAGTAATGTTTCTGTTCTATTTCCAAACATAAGGAAGAGGATATTTATGAAATCCTCTCTAACTTACTACCTGCTGAAGAAGAGGTTTAGCAATGTCTACACAGCACTAGCTTGATGAAATATTAGACCAGAACAGCTTGTACCTGAAATGTCCGGACATGGACAAGATGTTAATCTTTAATTGATCTTAGAGCACTGACAAAAGTACAGAAGCCTGGAAGTAGCTAACATTAGGGACTGCTGTGCATGTTGACCGTGACAGTAATAAACTTACTTATTATCAAGCTATTAACATAATAAATAAAATAAAAATAATAAATAAAAGCTGTCTGAATAACACAAGAACTGGAAATGTATATTGGGCCATCTGGAATCAGATACAACCAGTATGGTATCCATTAAGTACGGCTTTACAAACAGGTTATTTTAAGACACGAAAGCACATCAAAACCAGCAGAACAGGCGCTATTAGCGAAGAACCATGGTATAGGAGTCTTCAGGAAGCCAGCTAAAACTGTTCAAAACTAATGTTACAAGTAAGGAACAAAGATACTAAAAATCAAATTAAAAACTGTTATACCTGTCTGTGATTATAGACTAATTTGCATGATTTTTATTACTTCTTGAACATGTTATAAATTCTGCGTCTGCAATATACATACATATGCACATATACGTACACACACATGAGGTATTTATAACCTAGCTGAGACTCCTCCATTTCTTAGGCCAGTTATTCACATTGAAGCAAAACTTCAGAAGATACTTACCCCAGAATACGGTTCATTCCATGTCTAGCAGCATAATGGAGTGGAGTATTGTGCTGGTACGTTTCTCCATAAGAAGTATTTGGGTCAAGAGTTTCTTTTAGTTGAGGGTTGCTCTCATAGATTTGGCAGGCCAAGTTTTCATCTCCATTTATAAGAGCTTTGCGGAATTTGGTGGTTGTATTTCCCATGTTGCTATCCTAGCTAGCAATGGCACTTTCTCTTTTCCCCTTCATCCACTTGTACAGTTCTGTAACATGCTTCACAGCCTAAAAAGACAAACAATATTTCAGCTATTCTGTAAAACACCCTTTTGTAGATTAATTCACCCAGAGCTACAGCACTGAAAGCAGGCATGTAAAGAAGTACACAGGGCCTTGTAATCTCTACTCATAAATTGCTGAAGTCCTTCTCAGTAAATATACACAAATTCCCAATTCTCCACAGATTATTTCCCTGATAAATTGTGCCATGTCCCTGCACAAACATTGTCACAACCTGTACTCTTAGAACACAAAGAAAAAAAATGGCCATTATCCGCCTGTATTAGAAGACAGATGAACACTGACTCTTCATGAACCAGAAGTGAATTAGAAGCAATTTCAAAACACAGTAGAATCAAAGCAAAATTCTTAAACAAGGAGCTAAAATTCTTCAAAAGCATGCAAGAAAGCAGACATCAGTTTAACTTTTACTTAAAGAAGATGATGTAAAAATGCGCTTGAAGCACCTGTGTTTGTGTGAGTGGCTGTAACCAGCACCCTTCTGTGCCAGCAAGACAAATGCACATGAACACAGAAATTACCATGGCCCCATCTTAACAGTTCTGCTAAGCACTCTAAACCACTTAAAACTACATTTGGAGACCAACAGCAGACGGGTCCATACAATGCCAGGCATTATACCGACACAAACCAACTGCTTCTTATGAGTACTTCAAACTATTTCCCAGCTGCTATGCTCCCTCGTCTCTCACCCGTATCTGATGGAGGGGACCAGCAGATCGAGTTGCGTTAAGACACGGCAGACACAGCATCTCCGCTCATGACAGAAGACACGAGAAGCTTATCAGGTTGTGCAGTCAGGAAGAGCACATGATGGTTTATGTCAGAGGGACAGGCAGGGGACTCGGCACCAGTCGGCAGCTGGCAGCATACTGAACCTTCTAGGAGGTCTCATTTGTGTATGAGTCATCCCATCCAGACTGCTCCATGCCAGACCTTTCACCCCACAAAGCACACACTGCAATCCAAATATGCCAGGCACAGCAGATTAGGAAATAAAGATTTATTATGTTGGGCACATATAATGAGGCAGAGCAGGAGCTGCTTCATATCTAATGTCTTATATGCAACTTGTTGAAACTATCTCAAAAGTTCTATTTCTACTTGGGCTTTCCAACACAGTTACCAGTGCCCAGACAACCTTATAGACAGAAAAAACAGAGGAATCCAAGGGATCTAGAGCTGCAGAAAATCCAAGGAAATCAGGATGCAGATGCAATTCATGTGAAAAGGATTTGGGGAAACCTGGGGAAGAACTGCAATGACATATTTCTGCTTCCCTGAG
>JANHGB010070176.1:414-12108 GCA_026283785.1 Coracopsis vasa
TTTTTCTTTAAAATTATCTGTTCACACACAATTTCTTTTTGTCCCAAAAGGATTGATTGCCTAATCATAAAACAGAAGAAATTACACCTATATTGTCAAAAGTACTCTAAATTGAGCATGGTATGTTCCACCATAGGAACTTCAGATATCTAATTAAATGAAATGTACAGTTCCTTTTTTTTCAATGTACTTATCACTTTCCTTTTAAGTAACATTTTGAATGTTATTACATACAATAAATCCCTCCAACATCTGTGTGAGAAAAGAGGGAGAACATTACTCTTGTTCTACGCAAAGGACCTGAGGCCAAATTTATAGTGGAATGGATATGGTCATACGTGGGAATTAATATACGTAATTAAGCTGAGCAGCCTTACCTCTTTTCTAATAAATGTGCAATGGTGACCAAAATATTATAGGGGTTGTAGTCCTAAGATACATCTCTTTTTAAATAAATTATTCCAAAGTTTTATTCCTTGCACTGCATTTTAGTAGACTTTTTTTTTTTTTTTTGGAACATAATCAGCATATCTTTGTAGCTATGGATATCCACTATACTTGGATATTTGACTGTAATTACTTGGCTATCATCTAACTGTGCTATTAACTTTGAATTTCCATCTATTTTGTGAATAGACATGATGCATACTACATTTTTTCCACCTCCAATTCATAATACTCTCTCTTTACCATGATAATTCCATAGGAAACTTTAATCCTGACAATTGTACATAAAAAGCAAAGAAGGGATTTCTAACTATTTGGAGGCATATAAAGCATATTCATCAGCAAATATTCATCATTTTCTAACATTTCAAGTGGTTCATTTGTGTTTACAGTTGTATCACATTCCCTTAAATGGCCAGAGGCATCCAGAATACACTCTGTAATATTTAAAATCCAGCCTACATACCCCAAAACTACGTAGCTACTGACTAAAAAAAGGTCATATTATAATGTTCATTTCATGAATTTCAGAACTTTTAAAAACTACTCAACTAAAATATTATGATTTACAAACGAAATATGAGGAAATAAACACACTTTTAAAATCTGATTAACTGATGCTTTATTAAAAAGCGTTCAGATTAGTATTTGCACGGCTAGTGAAAAAATATGAAACAGAAAACTCCCCAAGAGTTACTATTCAGCAAAACTTAAGCATGTGAAAACTGAGCAAATGTGAATTCTTAATCAGCCTTAACTGTATTACTGCCAGCTCTTACTATAACAGTTCTGTCATAATAATCAGGTCCCAGTTCTGCATTCTTTGAATATGCATCACTTCCTGTGACATCAGTGAAAAAAAAAAAACAACCAAAATCAAACCCCAAACCTCTAAAGGAAGGATTAAGTCCTGTATCTTATGGAGAAAAAACATAAATTAGAAATTCTTTTTGAATCTGGAGTATTCATTGTTTTATCTTCCACCCTGCTGGAAAGTGTAATAAGAATAAAGGCAGAAAGGAGCTTTTTTGCTTCATTTGATTTGTTCAGCTGAAAACATGCTTTTGAGTATTTGCAACTAAATCTCAAAATTCATGACAACTCAGACAATTCTCCCACATGTTATAAGCCTGTGAGTTAAAAAGAGAACTGAGAAAGCTTACAGAAACCCACCTTGTGAGCAGGCTCTCCAGATTCACAAGGGTAAGATGGAGTGGATATGAATGGACGTGAAGCAAGCAAGCTCTGACAGTGAGAAGATGGTGACAAGACTTTAGGTGCTAGCAATACTTCAGTGCAGTCTGGCCTCAAAAGGAAAATAAGTTTTAAAAGACCAACAGAACTGACTGATGGCCATTATTTAATTAGGGATCATAAAACTAATGGAAGAGGCCATATGTTGGACAAGGTAAAGTCTTGGTTAATGTTTACTACTTCTTTGCAGTAGAATTAAGTGAAATAAAATTATTATGCTTTGACTGTAACATGAAAATGAAAAAAATTTGATTAAAAAACTAGAAGTCAAAAGAGAACACTCAAAGGAGAAATAGGCACCACCTTCGTTTTAGGATCGCAAATTCCCTTGTTTCTATGTGCTATGTCAAATTTTGGAAGACTTTTGCTGTGATCCCATGCCAGTGAAAACAGTGAAAACAGCAACAAGAGAAAACTCTAGAAGTTGTTTTCCTCCTTTTGCTGCAATACACCCATGTGCAAAGAACCAGTATACACAAATACACACAAAAGGAAAGAAATAAAGGCTGCTGTTCCTCTACATCGTTCTCCTTCTTAACATCAGGAAAGGAACAGCAAGGAGGCAGTGTGATATTAGTATAATGGCTAGGGTTTACAGCTTTCTGACATCCCATTTAACAATGCGATGCACAATCTGTGAGTAACAAGTATTAGTGCTGGATCTTGGTTTGGAAGTAGGCAGTACCACAGCTAAATCAAAATGTGTCTGGGTACTAGGAAATGGACCAGAGGTTCAGAGCGCAGGCTGAGCACAAAGGACACAATCTGAAGAACCAGACAACACAGGGAGCCAGGCCACAGCCAGCAGAGCTGCTGGCACATACTCGCTGCTTGTAAAACTGTCGTTGGGGCACAATTATTTTTTTTCTGAAGAGCTCAGCAGTCATCAGCTTCTGCCTAAGGGCAATGGCCACCGCTGGTCTTTCCTTACTCATTACAGGGTTGGTATTCCTCCTGCCACACAGACTGTGCAGAAGGGTTGAAGTTACCAAAACCAGAAGATCAAAGTAATGCAAAACCTATGTGGATCCCCTTGAAAAGCTGTACGCATTTAAGCCACATATACATGACTTTTGGTGCTGTCTACCAAGATGCTATCTTATGCAAACAAATCACCACAGACAAAAGATCTGTGGTGAAAGGTCCATGATGAGTTAATGCAAAAAAGTTCTCTTGGGGTAAGCCAAAAAAGCTGCTTGTCTCTGAAAACTTTATTACAGGAAAAATTGAGGTATATATATATATTTATATATATATAAAGATACTATGGTGTTGTTTATTTTTCATTCTCCATCTTTAGTAGAAAGTCATGTAATTCATACAACATTTACATTCCACAACTAACCTTTAAAATACCAATGACATCTACATAGCTTAATAAAGTAAGCACATACTTATTTCAGGTTAGGCATTGCTTAAAGATGTCCTAAGCCCTTTTCTTTTCCTGGTGCTCCTGAGAAAAGTGACATGGCAGCAATGAAGAAAGAGAACAGTTAAGTAATATAGGAATAAAGCAGTTTCTCTGCTCTATAGCACAGATCCTCTAATGCATCTATTAATGCATTTCTTTCTCCTGAATATATAAATAGATGAGTCCCTTAGAATCTTACACACGAGTCGTTTTCAGCACACCACTGGGGCTTAAGCTATAATAAACCTTAAGTGATCATTATCAAGCCAGAGCAAGAAAGAGTAAATAGAGTAATTCAGTAATAAATGTAAGGTTTTAATGGAATAATCACAAGCATTGATGAATCTAATTATTTTGTTCCACATTATTGTACAACAGATGTAATTTTCAAGAGAAGGTTTTACAGACCTTACAGAAGCAGAACACTTCAATAATAAATCCAAGGGTAGGATGAGAGAAGCCAGTCCAGATTGTGCTAGGCCAGGCAGAAAAATGAGATGCATATAATAGGAACAGGAAGAAAAAAAAGGAGATTGGTAAGCATGGCATATTACTGAAGATAAGTACATATGCCCATTCCTCAAGTGAAGTGTTTGTTCAATTAGAGTTACAAGACCTTTATTTATTTATGTGGTATGTCTGGCACCACAATTGGTTGGGAATACTTAAAGGATATTCTAAATTATCAGAGATTAATGACTGCACCAAATTTTTACTGCTCAAGGATACAGCCAAAAAGGACAAAATCCAAACCACCTGCAGGTTCAGAGTCACAAGTAAGGGATGAGCTGTGCAATTTTCTGAGGGCAAGGATAAGAAAGTGAATTTTACCAAAGAAAAATAAAAGGATGATTCAGTAAAACACCATACTTAGAACATACCACCAGTGCATGATGCTAAGGGGTTTTTTTATGTTTTTCTTTTCCTTTCCTTGATGGACACTGCATTCTTCTTAGTATGTATTTCTGCCTGGCAACCTAACATTTACCTTTTTCACTGTGAATCATTACAGCATTCTGTAGTCCTTGACACTAATCTTTTCCCAGTATGAAAGGATATCTTAAGAGAAGCTACAACAGATTTAAGAGCTATTTTTGTACTGTTGGCCAAAACCATCATGCTTGGGGTTTTTAACTGACAGTAAAAACTTTATTTTCTATTTCAATGGCCTGCATCCTGAAGACAAAGCCAGATGATAGGCATACATATAGATAGGTGCACAACACAAAGGCTGATCGAAAATGAACAGCAAATGAAGCTTACAGGAGCTAATGGAAACAGAAGACTAACTCTGAACCTGGGTTTATGTCTAACTTATAATCAAGAGCAATTCTAAAAGTGTATGTTGAAAACACAGCAGAATGGTCCTCTATTATACTTCAGCTATCTGGAGTATCTCTTTGAAAATAACTTTAAGTTTACACTGCTGTTGGAAAGGTCAATACCTAGCTAGACAGATGTTCAAATGACTGGTGAGCAAATCTTTGATCTGTATGATAATTTAAGGCAGATAGGTGAATCTGATAGGTGTTTGTTATTGACAGCTTTATACAGAATCCAGATTATCTTCACATAAAACTTCTCTGTTAGAGTGTGTGGGAAGGAGAGAATGATGAGTGAGGGGAAAACTTGCATGGCTTCACAGACCTGGAAAAATCAAGGGAGTGAAATGAATAGGTAATCTCAGGATGGATCCTACTAGACAAAATACTTACTGACTCTAGTCACACCAGCAGCACTGTGAAAAACATCTGTGACATCTGTATTCCGTTCTTCCCTTTGTACCTTATGTACCAATAAATCATTCAAACTGAAGTGGTTAACCTTTGAAGATCACTCAAGCTTCAGACCACAGAGATGACTCAAGGAAGGCTCAGTGGAAGTTCTGGGTGTTGCACTGGCAACTTTTATTTCCTCTAGAAAATTGACCACTCACAGAAAAAGTGAGAGTTTTGATTTTTATAATTAGTCACAAGGGGAATCAGAGTGCAGCAATGAAGGATGATGCTAATGACGAAATTGCTCACAGGAAGATGGTGCTACAGTTTAATTTTTTTCCTCCATTAGTGTTTGTTTATAAGAAAGCCCACATCTAATCACCTTTGCCAGCCCTGCTAGCAGTAACCTTTCGATGCTTATTAACAGCATAATCTGTAATTAAAAAAACAACATATTTATGGGATTTTGATGTTAAAGCTACACTCCTTAGTGATTATATTCTCTTTATGAAAACAATGTATAGATCAAACATTAAACACTTTCCAGTAAGCGCATGACAGCTGTTACTCTGTTACTTGCATTACTTTATGACTTGATTTTGTCCTACAGCCTGAAAACCCAGAGGAAAATCTGTATAGATCTTTTGCATTGAGCTAATTTAACATACAGATATATATATACACTTACCTGAAACATTGCAAGCCACTATCATCAATAAAGGTCTAAAGGGCACTTACTAAGATTTTCCTTTGATTTCTGCTTCAATTTATAGTATGAACACTGCTTAAAAGGCTCAATTGTTTCCTTCAGTATCCTGATGTCCCACCAAACAAAACTGAATTGCTTGAAATACAGCCCATTGATGCTTTTGTATCACTATAGAAGTTGATGGCAACCTTCCACCTCTTTTGCTGAATGGTGTAATTGGCCTGCCAGAGAGAATCTGGGATTTTAACATGTTCCTTGTTTGGCTGAGCTAACCAATTATTCTGCAGTTGCTATCAAGGCTGCAGACTTTTCTTCATTGGGGTCATTAAGCTTGTCAAAACTAATTTGTCACCACAACTGCTGACCCTTATTGCCTCTGACAGCAGCACAAGTGTCAAACTAAACAGGCCTTTGAATTACAAGAAAGTAAATGACTGATCACAGCGCACCAAGCATCCTGACCGTATGCCACAGTCTGGCCTTTTGACCCCATGAGAGGTGGAAACAGTACCAGCTAAATGATATGGGGTCACCAAATGACACTACTAATCATTTTGTAAAGTAAAAAAAGTATCAACAGCTAAAGTGAAAGAAAACTCAAAGACAGTGTGTGAGCTGCAATGATGGTAATAAAGTTTTGGGTTGTTTTCTTTTTAATTAAAAACAGATAATGAAAGTCACTTACTCTAAAAACAAATTCTATGAATGAAGTTATCAGCTGACTCAGGCTACATTTTTGGAAAGCTGCTCAGACCCAGAGACTGACTGTGGAGCGCTTTGAGCCAAATCCAGCAGATCATTACTGTGTAATCCTATGTGTATTCTTGACCACCCAAGTGACATCTGAATCAGGCCAGTAGGAAATTCTCCATCTAATGTAATACTAGCCACAACGTGCTTAATATCAGCCTATGCTTACTACAGTGGGGTAAAATTTGTCCCAGAAACATCTGTACACACCTAGAATTTGTTTCACTGAAGGTACAGGGTATAAAGAACCTTATAATAGAGTTATTCCCTTCTAATTATCTGTGTTACTGAATTAGTCTGGTGACGATTCATAACTTGATTTGATTCTTTCCATCACTATTGTAATTACATTCAGTTTAATTATTACCATGTCCTCAGTTGCTAGAGGGTGTTTGACAGGAGAATAAACTTGCAAACATAAGAGAAAGGTTTCAGAGGACTGCCTTCTCTCAGCAGATTCTTAAACATTCAAGGAACCAATTCTTAGGGGGCCCTTATCCTCAGTACTCTGAGAGGTCCTAGCTGGTAAAATTAAGATGACTTGTACTGCCATAAGCTCACCCCATGAATAAATCTTTGCAGTGTCAGGACTTTCACTTATATACTACCCTGAAATAAATACAAGGAAAGTTCTATAAATACTGTGAAAGCAAGAGATGATTGGTTTTCCTCTCAGAAGCCTTCAAATGCCATTATCTTTTCTCCATACTTTTTGTAAAGCACGAATTTTTCTAAGCCTTTGGAAAGATACCTCTTTAATGAAAACAGGCAGATGCAATATATCTCAGCAAACAGGATCCAGTCTTAAAAAACAATGACTGTTGTTGGCTTTTTTGTCTAGGTGAATTACGCTTGTTTAAACAAGAGTGAGTGACTTACGGTTCATCCGCAATGTAATGACTTTGAACACCACTGTTCCCATTTAAGAAAGGAAAACTAAAGAAGGAAGAGGAAAAGAGACTAAGAAGAAAGAAATGGAGAGCTGCACAACATCCCTGGATTTTTTTTTTATTTTTTTTTTTTAAGTCCTAATGATGCCATTGGTATTTAATCTCTGGTGACAAGAAGTGTTTTATCCATCTTTTAAGCAAAAAAGCAAATTCAACATTAACAAAGCCCTGTATCTGAAGCCAAGATTGAATGTGAATCTTAAGTTGTTCCTTGCTTTTTTTATCCCTTCCCCCTGGATAGAGAAAGTAGCCACAACTGAAAAAAAAAAAAATGCTTAAAAAGCCACATTATTATTTTGAGCTTGTTTTTATTTGGGATATTTATATTTGGGATAGGGTGTTACAAAAAGGCAGAAAAATAAATAATGGCAATGGCCATTGCAGAACGAATAATTGGGAAAATGCCAAATACTGAAACTTGCCAAGCATCACAATCAAAAGCTTTTAAAAATATGCACATTCTTTGACTAGCATCTTTTGTTGTTAAAATCAGGCATGGGTGAATCAACCACAATAGGGGACAGGGGAAGTAGAGTAGGGAAAGCAATAGGTCTTCGTATTCCCTAAGTACTAATCACTTCTACATGGAGACACGCCTCATTTAAAGCAAATTGCATTATTTCTTGATACTTTTATTTCATGGAAGAATGTTGACATTAAGAGTTAGTATATGCAGAGAAAGAGAAAAGTGAGGGTTTTTTTTCCTTCTGTTTTACTTAAAGGTTAGCATCCACAAGCAGCTGGATAAACTGTTGCTCTCATGTGATGTACATTAAAATTGTACAGTCAATGTGTTTGGATGGACCAGTAAATATCCAAAACCAGTATTCCTAGTTTACATCAGTGAAGCTTAATTCTTATGGTTTTATGATTGCCCACTAGCAGCATAAAGCATATGAAGTTCAATGCAAAAATAATGGCTAAGACCATAAGAACTGTTCCACAAAGGTTCAAAGTCAGGAAAGCAACTCCTTAAGCTGCAAAGATGTTTGTTCTCTGTGGAGTTTTTGGTTGGTTGGTTGGTTGGTTGGTTGGCTGGTTGGTTGAATGGTTTAGGGCTTTTTAAGGATTCCAATAGAAAGAAAGAGAAAAAGAAATCAGTTAGTATAATTTTTATTCTTGGTAAACCAAAGAACTATACCCACTAAATACATATTCTTACTAAATATAATTAACCTTATGTCATCAATAGATGTCAGGGGCTGACAATAGGTGTCAGAAAGAAAGAACAGGAAAAGATGCACCATGCAAAAGATCCACAATAAACGACTTACATGCCAATAAGCCTCTGTCATCTTCTTATAACTTCCCTAATGCGCCCAGAACATGTAACTGTTCCAGGATCCAACAGGAAGAAATCAGAATTTTTCAGAATAGTGTCACAATTTTATCAGAAATCTGGGATCTGTGACTCCTGAAGGCACAGAGAGAGAATGATAGCAGCAATGAAAATACTGCATCTTGTTACTAACTTTTCAGGACAGCCATTCATCCCGGAACTGGAGTTACCAAGTTAAGTCTGAAGGTCAAATCACCATTACCTAATTAACATTCTGCAATATAGACACTCTTGTTTTCTGTTTATATGGTAATAAAGAACATTTTTCAGTTTTAAACTTACAGATTCCTATGAATCCATCCCCTTTCTTGGTATGTGGATCTGGCTACTACAGGAAATCCACACTTTTTAATGCCAGAATGGACAGAAGCTGTTTAAAACTTCAGAGTTGTGAAAGACAGCGCAGTAGAGCTTACACATACGGACTGGGAGTAAGGCTGTAAAGCATTATTTCTAGTCAAATCTAAATCACATCTCTATCCAGCCTGAACATTCTGGTAGTCAACATACTTTAGCACAAAGATTTAAAAAAAGCTGATTTCAGTGACAGGCAAGAGTACCCAGGGAAAATTTTTTTATCATATTCCTAAATATTCATGTTGTCTGTACAAGAATATAAAGAATTGTAAGTAAAGCGACACAGCTTGTATACCCAGTCAGAAACATAGAAAAAAGATTTAGAAAAAAGGGCTGAGTGAAAAGCTTAGGATCAGTATGCAGACATGAGTTAAAGTTGTGTCACTGCTGCTCTGTTCACTATTTCAGCATTTTGTATTCATTTTAATTAAATATAAATACCTACACAAGTGTCAGAACACCAATAATCAAACTTGAAGAAATATTGCCTAATATTCCATATTACAATAAATATCTGAGAATATAATGTGCTATAGGAATATGCTGTTATATGAATATAAAAAAAAAAAATAGATGCACTTGCAAGCAATTCTATACTTAGTTCTACCTACATAAGAAAAAAACATATCCAAATCTGCATTTTTTAGAATTATCAAAGCATTTAGTAATGACTCACACTAAAAAACAGTTAAATATCCTGGTGAAAAACCTGTCATGAAAGAGAAACTGTGTGATGGTTTGTGCTTGTATGTTTGAAGGTTCACAAAATAAACTTTAACTTAGTGATTTAAAAATTCAAAGATTCTCACATGATTAATATATATGGATGAATTCAGTGAGATAAGGCTGCTGATGTGTACTGGTGCCAGCTGAAGATGACTCCAACTTTAACTGCTCAGTGCTGTCTAATGGTTTGCTAATTGCTACAGCAACACTGCTTAGGGATGCGATGATGTTAACAGTGTTTCCTCATCCAAAGGCAAAGGTAGGCAGGTTAGTATATATCACAGAATCATCAAATCATAGAATAGTTAGGGTTGGAAAGGACCTTAAGATCATCTAGTTCCAACCTGCCTGAAATGGGCAGGGACCCTTAACACTAGACCATGCTGCCCATGGCTCCGTCCAGCCTGGCCTTGAACACTGCCAGGGATGGAGCACTCACCACTCCTTTGGACAACCTGTTTCAGTGCCTCACCACTCTCACAGTAAAGAACTTCTTCCTTATATCTAACCTGAACTTCCCCTCCTTAAATTAGGACCCATTACTCCTTGTCCTATATTCAAGCAAGATGGCTTAATACATATGCACATAATTAGGGGAAATCTACCCTATTAGATGACTTTCAAAATCAGCAAAACATAAGGAGAGTAAGTGCCAGCAAAATGCAGCTACTGGGGAAAGCTTTGTTTTCTGCCATTCCACTGTAAGCAAAACGTACTATGCCTGACTATGTCTTATCAGACTGGATTTTTTTTTAGTAGTATTTATTTCTTCAACTTGTTAATACTTCCTTGTATTCCCAAGGAATACAAATTCCTTCCTTTGTATACAAGTATTTTTCAACAATTGATAAAAAAGGAGAAAAAACTAGAATGAAAGGAGGCTCATAACATCACCATTTTCCGACCTGTTGCAGAAAAAGCCATGAGGCAGAAAACCTCCTCATAGGCTAGACAGGATGCTTGCAGCCACATTAATGTATTTTAGGAATAAAAAGCTTCATAATCTGGATGCTTCACAATTTCACATAAGTGAGTACAAGCCTGGCATTGTTGAAAACTTCATACATTGATGATACATCTCAAGAAGGTTTATAGCACCTGTGGAAGCTTAGCAGCTATAGGAAATGAAAAAGCCCACAGCTCCTCCAGGTTTTAAGCCTCCTTTTTTTTGTGGCTGTGGGAATCAGGAGCTGAAACATCTCACCATCACCACCAACACACCTCTGGCAAAGAAAAATGGCGCACAAAACAAGGATGCCCTTGGCTAACCTTTCTGTGTTGGCTCCACATTGAGATGCTGCTATGTAGGTAATGGCAGCAAAGGATGCATTTGTAAACAGTTCAGCATTTGGAGAGTGTAACACAAACAGAATGGAGGCACTAATACCCCTGCTCTTTGCTGTACAATATTCAGTTATTTCTCTGTTTCACTGTGAAATTCCCCTTCCTTTCTCAGAAATTACGGCCTTCTTGTTTGTTTCATTCAAAGCCATTCAAACCTAAGGGCATAGAAATTTTGGAAAATTCATACGAGCAGTTGCTATTTTTTAAATTACCAAAATTACTCTCACGATAAAGAATCTGGTACTTGGGAACAGTATCTGAACAACAAATACACATACTAAATCATAAAGTTGAAGATGCAAATTCCTAGGTAATTATCATCAGTCAAATGTAAACAATACATTTGAATAACTGAAGGCTCAAAATGATAAACAGCATTATTCACACAATATGAACTAGAAGCCCAGAAAATTCAGACCCAAGGTCAGAACCAACAAAATAATATAAATCAGATACAAATAAGAGCAAAATTTACTTAACATGAGCTTACACAACTAAACACCTCAGAAATACATAAAATGTGCAGATGCATTAAGAGGCACACTCTCCCATTCAAATGAAAACCAAATATTTAGGAAACACTTAAGATATCACAGACTCTCCAGGGAATAACAGTGAATGATAAAAGACCATCCTTCATTTTCTAGGATCTTACAGGAGCTTCATACATACGAATCCGCAAGATGGAG